>ML248855.1:0-26829 GCA_005239495.1 Nicotiana undulata
ATATATATATACTGTATCTAACTTCTCCTTTCATGTAGATCAATCTTATAGGCACATTATTGATGAAGAGAGTCGTTCAAATAGAGCAATCAGCAAATGACTTCAATACCCAAGCTGACAATTGGAACGAGCAGTACGAGAGTCTACATCTTGATATGGAGGCAATGGAGGAGGAGAAATATACCTTGGAACAACAGACCAGAGTTATTGCAGCGGAACTGGCCATAGAGAAGGCGTCTTCAAGTCAGGCAGGTAAGGATAAAAGCATCTTGAAGTCTTCCTTTGCGGAACAACTTTCCTATGCCACCAAAGAGATTAGGATCCTGAAGGCTTTGTTGGATTAAAAGGAGGCTTACTCTGGTAAACTTGTACAATTGCTTACCCAGACCTAATAAGACCTCCGTAAATCTTCAGATAAGGTCCAGTTTCTAGAAAGATCCCTTGCTCCTTCGCAGGCTTCTCATGATGCTGTCGCGACTGAGAGAGATGAGCTAAGAGCTGAAGCTGAACAATGGGAGAAAAACTACGAGGCTTTTGAGGACAAAATAACTGTCGATGTTAGTTGGGCTTATTTGAATTCCCGACTTAACACATTGGCGGAAATAGGCCAAGAGAATTTTGACGTGGAAGCTGAAATTGCCAAGACCAAAGAGACGATAGAAAAGTATCGGCAGAGTCAGAATTTCTCATCACCTGAAGTTGAGGTCTCTGATGAAGCTGCTGCACAAGCCTCACCATCTCAAACCGCTCCTCCTGCCAACGAAGATAACCCCCCCCCCCCCCATCTAGTGAAAGAGTTTTATGGAACTTGGGTCTTTTTTTTTTATTTGGAACAATTTGTGGTTACCCCCGGTCCCATTGGGGGTAAAGTTTGGTCCTTGTAAGTCCCCAAGTGACAACTTAAGGGTAACGTTTGTACAAACAAATCCGGCTTAGACTAAGTTAATACTTAATTTTTTGTCGTAATATTAATATTAATATCAGCACGACTTTCGATTTCTTGAGTTTTTATTTTACTCTTAAGTCTTTGCATGCTTCTTTTTAGGGTTTTTGTTTTACCTCTTAGTTTTTGACTTTGCATTGAAAAATGCTTTGATTTATCTTACCTTTTCGTAACAGGCACGATTTATAAAAGAGGGCCCTTTTTTGATCAAGACTTAATGAAGAAGACGTCTCAACTTCATAATGGTGTAAATGTACAAAAGAGAGACAGGAATTTCGCATGTTTTTTTCTGAACAATGTCGTGAAGAAAGTCTTTGTATTATTTTGAACTTCCGTAACATTTTATATGTGTTTGAGTATCGTCTATAAATATTTTGTAACTGTTTTTCTTACAACAAATTTGGTATAAATACGAGGGTATGAATTTGTACCCGTAACTGTTTTCTTTTACAACAGTTTTTGAATAAATACAAGGGTATGAATTTTTACCCATAACTGTTTTCTTTTGCAATAATTTTTGAATAAATACAAGGGTATGATTTTTTACCCATAACTGTTTTCATTTACAACAATTTTTGAATAAATACAAGGGTAATGCTTTTTTTTTATCCGTAATTGTTTTTATTTACAACAGTTTTTGAATAAGTACAAGGATATGCATTTTTACCCATGACTAACATTCTGCCTTTAACCTAAACATTCGTTTACATTTACGATTATGTTTTTTGAAGGTTTCTGAATTAGGCTTTATGTTTTTGTCTTTGGCTCTTTGATTTTACTCATAACGCTTGACTTGTTAGCAAGATGGATCTTTGGACTTGAGCTTTGACTTTTTTGATAGTCTTCTTTGCTTCTTCTTTGCCTTCCATACTATATAGTCCCCCAAGTGTTTGAGCTTTGAAGAATTAAATCTCGAGCACTTGACTATTCCTTCCTTGAGGTCCTTTTCATAAAAAAGGAAAAACATACGGGACTCGAAGGTATATAGTTTAGACGATGACTGCTTAACCCTTAAAAACGTCCATCAGAAAGTTGTAACCGTAGACCGGGAATTCAGTTACTTCCTCGTGTCTATGCAGGTCTAATATCATCATCTGGTGATGGGTCATCTTTTTGCCTATCATCTAAAATGGTTAGTATAATTTTAACTGTACAAAAATGAAATCGAACGTAATGATACCTGACCGGGGGTATTTCTTTTACTTAGAAGTAATACTTCTTCAAATGAACAGCATTCCAACTCGTTGGTAAAATTCTGTCGTCCATAGTTTCCATCTCATAAGCGCCTTTTCCAGCAATGCCGCGGACTTTGTAAGGTCCTTCCCAATTTGGATTTAATTTTCCTGCACTGACTTCCTTTGTTGATTGGAAGACCTTTTTAATAACGAAGTCCCCAATCTTGAAATATCTGAGGTGAGCTTTTCTATTGTAATATCACTCTATGATTTGTTTTTGAGCTGCCATATGTATTAATGCAGCTTCTCTCCTTTGCTCGAGCAAATCCAGATTTGTTCTCAACTCGCCGTTGTTTGTTTCTTCTATTGTTGTTGTGAATCTCGTGCTTGGTTCACCGATTTCCACCGGTATTAAAGCTTCCGATCCATAAACAAGCACGAATGGAGTTTTTCCCGTGGATGTTTTTGCAGTAGTTCTGTAAGCCCATAATACTACCGGTAGTTCGTCAGGACAGTTTCCCTTGGCTTTTTTTCAACCGTTTCTTCAAATTGTTGACAATGATTTTGTTTGTTGACTCGGCTTGCCCATTAGCCACAGGGTGATATGGTGATGAAGTGATTCATTTGATTTTCCAGCTTTCGAAGAATTCTGTGATTTGTGAGCCTATGAATTGTGGGCCACTGTCACATATTATCTCATTTGGTATACCAAAGCGGCATATTATGTATCGCCATATAAAGCTTTTCACATCTTTTTCTCGCACATGTTTAAAAGCGTCTGCCTCCACCCATTTTGTGAAATAATCTGTTAATACGAGTAAGAATCGTACCTTTCCTTTGGCTGAGTGAAAAGGTCCCACTATATCCATGCCCCATTTCATGAATGGCCACAATGACACCACTAGGTGGAGTAATTTTGTTGGTCGATGCATATTGTTAGCATATCGTTGACATTTGTCGCATTTAGCTACGAAATTCTCAGCGTCTTCTTCCATTTTAGGCCAATAGTACCCTACTCTGATCAGGGTTTTGACTAAGGATCTTGCTCCTGCGTGGTTTCCGCAATGTCCTTCATGTACTTCTTTCATCACGTACTCTGTTTGATTGGGTCGAAGGCACCTTCTAGAGGACCTCCAAATATTTTGCGGTATAAAGTATCACAAACTAGGCAGTACCGTGCAGCTTTCCAGCGAAGTGCTTGAGCTTCTTTCTTATCTTCAGGCACGGTACCATTATGCAAAAAGTTTACAATTTCGTTTCTCCAATCCCAGGTTAAATTGTTAAATGTTACCTCATTTTTGTCCTGGTCGATTTCTGAGTGAAATAAGTGTATCACAATAGCATTATCTTTATTTGTTACGTCGGTAACTGCTGCGAGGTTAGCCAATGCATCCACTTCCGCATTTTCCTCTCTTTATTTGCATAACTTTCCATGACTGGAATTGTCTTACTAGGTCTCGCGCCTTTTCCATATATTTCTGCATCCTAGCCTCTCTAGCAGTATAAGTCCCCTGCATCTGGTTTACCACTAGTTGAGAGTCACTTTTGATCACGATATGCTCAATTGAGAGTTCTCGTGCTAGTTCAAGCCATGCAATGACAGCTTCATACTCTGCATCATTGTTAGTTATGGGGTAGCATTTAATAGCATGTCTTATCTTTTCACCCGTAGGTGATATTAAACAATTCCCAAACCGGCTTCTTTTACATTAGAAGAGCCGTCAGTAAATAGGGTCCATATTCCTGGATTAGCCTCATTGAAGATTTGTAATTCTTTTTCCACTTCAGGGATTATGCTAGTATTAAAATCAGCGACGAAATCAACTAAAATTTGAGACTTTATTGCAGTCCTATGCTGATATATTATGTCATGTTCACTTAATTCAATTTCCCACTTAGCTAATCTCCCTGATAACTCTTGTTTATGCAAAATATTTCTCAGTGGATATGAGGTTACGACAGTAATTGGAGGACACTGAAAGTACGATCTTAACTTCCTAGCTGCCATGATTAGAGCTAAAACTAATTTTTCTAGATGGGGATATCTAGTTTCAGCATATAATAAATATTTTCTTACATAATAAATTGGAGATTGTTTACCTTTGTCTTCTCTTACCAATACTGCACTTACGGCAATTTCTGTAACGGCAAGATAGACATATAGCCTTTCCCCCTCCTTTGGTTTAGACAGCAGTGGGGGATTTGATAGATAGGCCTTCAGATCTTTGAGAGCCTGTTGGCATTCTTCAGTCCATTCGAACTGATTCTACTTTTTTAGAACTGAAAAGAATTTAAAACTCTTCTCCGAAGACCTGAAGATGAATCTTCCTAAGGCTGCAATCCTACCTGTTAGTCCTTGAACTTCTTTTTTGCGCGTAAGTATATTAGGTATTTCTTCAATAGCTTTAATTTGAGCAGGATTTGCTTCAATACCTCTATTTGGTACAAGGAAACCCAAAAACTTACTTGATTCCACGCCAAAGGCACATTTTCTGGATTTAATTTCATGTTGTACCTACGTAGGATTTTGAAGGTAATTGAAAGATGCTGAAAATGATCTTTTGCTTGTGTTGATTTCACCAGCATGTCATCAATGTATACTTCCATTGTTTTCCCCAGATGTTCCTGGAACATCTTGGTCACTAGCCTTTGATACGTGGCTCCAGCATTTTTCAGGCCAAAAGGCATGACTTTGTAACAATAAGTCCCCTTGTTTGTAATAAAGGAAGTTTTTTCCTCATCTGAGGGATCCATTTTTATCTGATTATAACCAGAGTACGCATCTAGAAAGCTTAACAATTCATGACCTACAGTGGCATCAATCATATGATCTATGTGCGGTAATGGAAATGAGTCTTTAGGGCATGCTTTATTCAAATCTGTGTAATCTACGCATACTCTCCATTTACCATTCTTTTTGGGAACCACTACGGTATTAGCTAACCAATTAGGATATTTTACCTCACGTATTGAACCAATTTTCAAGAGTTTCTGTACCTCTTCATCGATCACTTGGTTCTTGAATGGTCCTTGCTTTCTTTTCTTTTGCTTGACAAACACGAAGAATGGATCTTCATTTAGTTTATGAGTCATCACTTCTGGAGGTATACCTGTCATATCTGAATGGGACCAAGTGAAACAATCTGCGTTAGCTTTAAAATATTCAATTAAATTACCTCTTCTCGTGGGGCTTAGCCTTGTGCCTATATGAACTTTTTGCTCAGGCTCCTGCTCGAACAATGGAACAGCTTCGAGCTCCTCAATAGTTGTTTTGATATGCTCGTCCTCTTCTGGTTCTTGAATGACATCAGGTCTGGAATCCATGCTCGTATGTTTTGATGTAACCTCTGTGGTGATTTGGTTCACCTTCTCTTTATTATTTTCTTCCGTATTTGTTTGAGTGGTTTCCTCGTCTTTTGATTCTTCCGCTGCCTCTTTTTTGTTAGAGTGTACTACTGAATTTATGTTCCTTGAGGTCTGCTGATTTCCTAGAATTTGTTGAATTCCCCATTTGGAAGGGAATTTAATTACATGATGTAAAGTAGATGGTACTGCATCCATATTATGGATCCATGGTCTCCCCATGATTACGTTGTAAGCCATATCAGTATCAATGACGTGGAATTTCGTATTTTTCATAACTCCTTCTGCATAGGTACTAAGCTCATTTTCTCCTTTTATTATGATTGTAGAGTTGTCGAACCCAGATAAGGCTCATGCTTTTGGAATTACACGATCCTCCATTAGCATCTCTTCCACAACTCTCAACAAAATGATATTGACTGAGCTACCTGGATCAATCAACACTCTTTTTACGTTAGTGTCATGTATAAGTAAAGATATTACCAGTGCGTCATTGTGTGGGATCAATAATCCATTAGCATATGCATCGTCAAATGATATATTGTCTGCTCCCACGGTTTCACGAATCCGCTTCCCGTGTGTAATTGTGAACTTGGTTGTTCTTTTGCAACCTACATCGTTCACCTCTTCTCCTCCGTGTATCACATTTACTGTTCTCTTTGGAGATGGTGGCTTTGGGGGCTCTTGCCTATTCTTCATATATTCCTGTTTACCTTTTTCACTGAACAATTCTGTTAGATAGCCTTATTTTAATAACTGTTCTACCTCACCTTGCAATAACTTGCAATCTGACGTTCTGTGTCCATGATCGTTATGGAATTCACACCAAAAGTATGGATTCCTTCTATTTGGATTCGATCTGATTTATTTGGGCCATCGAACTTTACCACCCATGTTTCTTAATACTATAATTAACTCAGAAGTACTTACATTGAAGTTGTAGTCTCCAATTCTTGTGTTACCTCTATTTCGCTCATCTCGATCCTTTCTGGATCTTGATGAGGATGAGCTCGTATCTCTATTTGACGGTTTGTATTCTGTCCATGTGTTTTCAAATTTGGAATGAGTTTCTCGTCCTGAAGTTCCCATATATGGATCGTACCTGTTTACTAGTTCTCCTTTCTGGTTCGGAGCATCTAGAACTGGTCATGTCTTCTGCTTTTGATTGAGCAATGGTATATTCTTCTATCCATAACTTGGTGATGTACCTGTTATAGACATTGTTCCATGTTGTGGATGGGAACTCTCTCAAGCTTTCCTTGAGTCTTCTCGTGGATTCTGAGCTTCTATCATTTAAATTACTTGCAAATGCCATTGCTGCCCAAATGTTAGGCACTCTTGGTAGAAGCATTCTTTCTCGTTGAAACCTGTCTACAAACTCACGGAGCAACTCCGTGTCTACTTATTTTATTTGAATATGTCTTCCATTCTTTTTTTGACTTTTTGTGCACCGAAATGTGCTTTTATAAAAGAATCTGCAAGCTCAGCAAAAGAGTCCATAGAATTTTCTGGTAAAAGAGAATACCATGTTAGCGCTCCTTTGGTGAGTGTTTCTCCGAACTTCTTGACCAGTACTGATTCAATTTCTTGTTTAGTCAAGTCGTTGCCTTTTACTCCTGTAGTAAAAGCAGTGACATGATCACGTGGATCAGTTGTCCCGTCGTACTTGGGAATATCAGGTATTTTGAATTTCTTAGGAATAGTCAAGGTTAGTAATAAAGATTGTAAATCTGAATTATTGGACATACCTGGTCTTGCTTTGAGAGACTCATTCGGAGTGCCTCTACTTCCTGAGTTTGCTAATCCGGATTGTGAATTTTCCATAGTTGCGGTGTTGTTAGGAGGAGGCGTTGGTGATACAGCTGGTAGCCCCCTCATGAAAGCTTGTAAGGCTTCATTCACATATTCACCAACCATTTTATTTACAGGGTCTTGTTCTCCTGTTTGTTCATTTCCATTGTGATCATTATTTTGAGTCATAGACCTCCCTGGGGATTGATCCCTTGAACCTCGTGGGGATCCTTGAGGTGATGGAACTGGAGTTCCAGTTGGCTGTTGGTTGTTATCATTGGCATTCAACATGATTCACAAAAAGTTGTTTGAGAACAAACAAAGATTATTAGATTCCCGGTAACGGAACCAATTAGTTTAACCAAAGAGTTAGATTCTCTGCCAAAGCTATTTTAAGAAGTACTCGAGTTTCTGATAACCAAGAGAATACGCTAATAATTATAATTAGACTTGTAAATAGAAAGCATCAAAGATGCGTAAAAGTAAGTGTATTTCAATAGTGGTTCGAACGTGTCCTTACAAGTTATATTTTACTCCCTTTTATAGGGAATTTCTTAATATAACGTCTACTCTTATTAATGATTGAGAAGTAATGACTAATAATGGCATTAATGTAACGTTACAATGGTTAATCGTAACTGTTGCGTGAAGATTATGTAACATCTGGCCCATTGATTGAAGATCTTTGAGTCTGTCCTTTATTCTGCCTTGATTCATTCTGACCGTGTCTCTTCATCTCCTCAATTAGATTGATGTTCCCGTATCTAGTTACCTCGTGGGTATGCCGTTTCGTTCCTCTTTATCTCGTACCTCTTCATAAAGTCTCGTCCAGTTGTTATGTTTTTATTGCTTTACATGAACTTCTCTGACATCATAATTAGTACACGTGTGAAGCTTATTTTTACCAATACAAAATGTTCACCCTTGTTTGGCAAGTCCTTTCAACCATTTTTCGTTTTAGTTATTTTAACTATTTATATGTGTAAGTTGCGATAATCGCCTATCAGATCTACTTTTCACTTTACTAATCGTCACTTTTAAAATCACCAGCAGGGCATGGTTACTAAAAACGATTTTCTCGTTTGGCTGAAGCATTTTAGTAAAAAGTTGTGTTCTGTATTGGTCATGTGATATAGCAACAAATATAAAATGTATTCTATGTTTCACGACTTTAGTTATTGTTTACCCTTAAAATCGGATAACAATTAAACTTATAAGTGATTTTAAGGATATGTTATTTCACCTAGTACCAATTGATAAATATGATGATTAATAATAGAAATTAACAATAAAATAAAGGAAACCAGTATTGAAATGCAATTCAGCCCTCGAGCTAGATCGTCGTCGAACCGACTGAGAATAGAGTTATGAAATATGAAATAAGCTGATGAACAAGAGAGTATAAGAGAGAAAGAGTATTTAGTGCTTTGATATGCGAGAATGAGATGGATACAAATGATTAGAACCCCCATTTATACAGTAGAGGAATTCAACTTATGATATAATTCTAATTATAGAAGAAAATCTCATGATTAGCTAAATAACTGTTCTTGATTTGATCCGTTCCGAGATTTCCGCCATGATCCTCGACCAGTCACGGATATTTCGGCTTTCCGTTATTATGCTATCTTTGATCTTGCTCGATTTTTATCCCGTTAGGTCTCGATCATCACTGGTCTCGATCTCGACAAGTACTTCGAATTTCATACTCAGTACCTTATCCTCATATCTCGGTCTGATATAATAAGGGGTCGATCCTCGATCCATCCCCCTAGTCTCGGTTAATCAATATAACTGGGTGGTCCCGATTTTATTGATTAACCGATACTAGGGGGATGGATCGAGGATCGACCCCGGTTTTTATACAGATAGTCCCCTCATTTTTTGGAGTGTAATGACAAGAAACGAATTGAGTCCTCGATTTACACCGATTTGTCATGACGTCATCACGGTGAAGTAAGCGACAGAGGTGACCGAAACGTCCCGTCGGTGAAGATTCCCAGGTTTTTAATGTGTGTCAGTTGACAGTCGGCCACTAGCTACTTTGAACCGTCATCGTGAAACCCATAAATAGGCATCTTTTTCATTCTTTCAAACTTTACTTTCAATCTCTTCTGTTCTAATCTTGAAAACTCTCTGCGTTCTTCAAGTTCTTCATCTGCAAATCTCCAAAATTCATTGTTAACCTCTTTTTAAAACACCAAATACCATCTTCATTCTTCTTTAATCCCACAACCAAATGGCGAAAACGTCAAAGATCAAGAAAACCTTGTCGGTCCCTGGCCAATGCGAGCCGGTATCAACATACATATGCTCGTTATCTGAGAACTTCCTTAAGCAAGTGAAGAAGGATTGTAACTGGAAAGTCAAGGAAGTGGTGGTACCGACTGCCGAAGAAGACATCACTACCCACGTGGAAGGGTTTTTTAGTGTTCACACTTACCCTTTCACACTGGGGTCCCGTCGATCCAGTTATAGTTGATTTTTACCGAAAATACAAAGTAACCTTAGGACAAATCCACCCCTCATTTTGGAGGATTGTAATACTGCTCCGGTTTATTGTGAGCAAAGTCGACAGGCTCCCTTTCACCCTCGATCACCTCATTAGGTTGTACAACCCCCGACTCTACCGAGGTGGGCTAATAACAATTCAACACCGAGCTACCAAGGCTCTTATTTCGAGCCTAGATGAGGACAAAGATCGAAGATGGATGGGTCAGTTCGTCCGAGTGAGGACCTCGGACCTGATTCCAGTTGAGAGTATGTCGTTCCCCGAGAAGTGGAACATGAAACGTAAGCATGATTTCATCATTAGTTTCTGTTTGTTATTTTTGCTTCTTCGATTTTTCTTATTGAGATTCTTTTTCTTGGTGTAGCTGCTTCTTGGATGCCGGGTGCGATCCCTCAACTCGAGAGCTGGGTCAAGAGCCTGGCCTCGACCTCTTCATATGTTGAGCGCGCATGGCGTGATCTATCAAAAGGGCCGGTGGGAGGCCAAAAACCATGGTAAGTCTCGTTCTCGTACTTAACTATATACTAAAATGCTTCATCGAGCTTACTCTGTTCCCCCTTTTTTGCAGGTCATGGGAAAGACGCGACCATGATGCCCCCGTCCGGCGATGAAGAAAATTCACTCCCGGTTCTGAAGCCAGTAAAGGAGAAAAAGAGAAAAAGGACCTCTGCCTCCAAGGATCCAAAGCCTAAGAAGAGGGTGGATCGTAAGCCAACACAAAACGCCGTTCCTCTGTCTGCAGGGTCAGCCCAACTCCTAAGGGAGGAAGAAGAAGAAGAAGAAACGGAGGATGATTTCGATCTGGTGGCTCGAGTACGAGCTAAAACTGAGGGTCAAAAGGCCACCAGATTGGTCGAAGTTGAAAATACGTTGCGTCGATCTGACCGGGCCCAATAGAGGGATTAAATCGGAATTCCTGAGCCAACTAGAGCTGAAGGTTCTTCACCTCGGGGTGAGAAGGCGGCTGAAAAGGCTATAGAGGCCGGTCCCGAGACTCTTCGTGATGAAGAGAGCGCCCCAAGAGATGCACTTAGGGCAATAAAAATCGGAGACTCCCCATCACTTTCTTCATTTTCCGAGGGGATGATTCGGGAGGCACGGACCAAGAATATTCCTTATGCATAAGGAGTCTGCGGAAGGGAGGATCCCTTCCGTGGTTATTTTGCTGGGGTCGAGGATTCCACTGGCCTGAGTGACTTGGAAATACTGAGGAAGGATTCGGGCGGGACTTCCTCGAGTTTTTGACTGCCCAGTCAATTTCCGGCCCCTAGCGCCAACCCTGGGATCAAACGAACAATTATCATCTCGATCCCGGATGACGCTAGAGTTTTTGCCGCCCCCGTAGGGGTGGCCAGTTATCTTTGGGGTCTGGTCACGGAGGAAGACCAAGCCTTGATGGATGAAGTGGGAGCACCGTTTCTCTTTAATGAGGCACAACATGCCTTGAATCGGGTAAGACTTAACTCCCCTTGCCGATATCATACTTGTGTTTTTCTCTTCTTGCCTAATTTCTTTTCTTCTATCTGTGTAGGCCTCGGTGCTTCATCATGAAGCATTTTCTATGTCTCTAGCAGAGCGGAGCCGATACGAGGCCAATATTCAAGGTCTCACAGAGGAGAAGAATGCCCTTAAACTTATCAGTGAGCAAAAAGAAGAAGCAATCAAGGGCCTCAGAGCTGAGCTAGCCGCGGTGCAGAAAGAACAAAGCGACCTGAACGAGTAGGTAATAAAATCTTAGAAGCTCATGGCATCAGTTTAGGAGTAATGGATAATAATTCGATCTCACAGGTCCAGCAGTAGATCGAGATAATCGAGCAGCTCCGTGGAGAGGTAGATGTGGTGAAGGCGGAAACCATAGCGTGAAAGCAAAATATCGACCACCTTGCCTCAGAGTAGGAGGCTGCTCGAGCTAAGTTGTCCTCGGCTAAAAACCAGCTCCAGGGTGTGAAAGAAAAGAACTTGGCACAAGCCAAGAAAATTGATGAGCTTCAGGCCCAGTTCGTCTCGGAGCTTACATCGGCCAAATCTGAGGCTGAGATGGCCAAGGTTGATGCTGAGGCAATTGTGGTTGTCTACCGACCTGACGCCGAGGTCTCTCAAGCTCGAGCAAAAGGAAGTTTCCGATGCTTCTCAAGTTTGAGCATATTAGGTCGCCGAGCATGCCAAGTGCCAATCTCAAAGGGAGACTCTCGAGGAGATCCACGGTCGTGGCTTCGATCTCACTAGCAAAATCAAAAATTGTTGAAGAGCCCGAAGCCGATGCCAAGGCGTTGGCCTCTTCTGATAATGATGACGTCGGGAGTGTGAGCGGATCCTAGAGCAGAAGGAACCCCAATGGTGAAGATGTTGCACCTGGAGAAGATTAGGCACTTAGTATTTTTTTCCTTTGAATTTTTGTGTAGAACCTCGACCGGGCCATATTGCCCTTGTAAATAAATTTGACATATATAAAAGGATCTCTTTTTCCCTTTCATTCTTGTCTTTACTTCACTTTTGTTTCATTGATGACTTATGAAATTGCATCCATAGGTTCGAGGCTTAGGCAATTTGGACCGAAACCGAACTAGTGTCGAGTGAATGCTTGCATTAACTCGAAGTAGGGTAACCCTTAGGTTTTAATTGAGTGAGGATGATCCCTCGAACTAAAAACAAAAGGTGGCCCTTACGCCTTTGTATTAGGCCGATGTGGCCTTTGTAAAAAGAATGGCTTTCTCCTTTTCGGCTTGAAAAGTTTATTGTTTAGTTACACAAAATTAGTTATGCATTAGCACGGAATAAGGATTTGTTCGAGAGTTTGAAATTTTTTGTACCCATTAGGTTTTTCGAGGATAGATATTTTCGAGGCCCTTTGTAATGTTTTGTAATGCCGTGGGTAGCCTTTTTTAACCAGTTTCTGAACCGTGTCAATTTGGTCGTAGCCCTTTTAGATTGGAATTTACCTCTTGGGATTATTTTCCCATTTCACTTCGAGCTTGTTCGAAGTGCCAGTCCCCGAGTGGGGTGGTTGTGGCCTATAAAAATCGAAGATTGCCCTTTTAAGGTCTTACGATCTTGAGGTTTTAATAATTCGATATCGTCTATTTTTCGTACGGCAATCCCCTAGTGTGGGGTTAGTTGTTCGAACTTCAGTTGTGATCGTCCCTTAAGCCTGTTTACACAATAGATCAGGAGTATGAAATTTTAAAGAAAAGTTTTTCTAAGGCATGAGATATTTGGCAAGGAAAAATACTTGTCTTAATAGATGATTATACATGCGTACATGTTTGTTGTCAGGGTTCTAGCAACCTATATGGGCACGGTTTATTCGACCGTTTGGCCCTTACAAAATTTACCTATCAAGACCCCGTTGTCACGAAGTAATTTCCTTGCAACAAAGTTGACATTCGAGGGTGATGCCCCCTTGTATTCGACGTTGATTGTAAGGAAGCCTCGTATACTGTTGAATTGCTCTAAGTTATCACGAACAATGATTGCCTCGTTAAAACCTCACAGGAAAAACCCATTTGGGACAAAAATTGGTCTAAGGAAAAAAGAGTGCAACGCATGCTTTCAGACCTAAGGACGTCGTGTTGAAGAATCCATCGATGTATTCGATCAAACACCTGCAATTGGTTAATTTAAATATAAATGAAAATGGAGAAGGTCGTACCTCAAAAGTAGTATCGTTTGAGGAGTGATACGTTCCAATTGTTTGGTAATTGCTCGTCGTCCATCGTGCCGAGTTTGTAGGATCCTTTATCGATGATGTCGAGGACCTGATATGGTCCTTCCCAATTTGGGCCCAGTTTTCCTTCATTCGAGTTTCCAGTGTTGAGGGTGACTTTTCTTAGCACTAAGTCCCCGATTTTAACGTGTCGAAGATTGGATCTTCGATTGTAATACCTTTCTATCCGCTATTTTACTGTGACCAATCGAACGAGGGCAGCCTCTCGTCTTTCATCCAACAATTCTAGGCTCGTATTCATGGCCTCGTGATTCGATTCTTCTGTTGCATAACGAAACCTGAGGCTAGATTCCCCAACCTCGATCGGGATAAGAGCTTCAGCACCATAAACTAAAGAGAAAGGTGTTGCCCCCTTACTGAATTTTGATGTTGTGCGGTATTCCCATAGAACCTCGGGCAATATCTCTCTCCATTTTCCCTTCGCGTCGGTCAATCTCTTCTTAAGATTTTGAATGATGGTTTTGTTGGTCGATTCGGGTTGTCCGTTCCCGTTGGGATGATATGGTGTTGATAGAATCCTTTTAATCTTGTGATCCTCAAGAAAGTTAGTCACTTTTCTGCCAACGAATTGCTTCCCATTGTCACATACAATCTCGGCATGCATCCCGAATCGACATATAATGTGGTCCCAAATGAAGTCTATTACTTCTTTTTCTATGACTTTCTCGAAAGTTTGTGATTTAACCCACTTAGAAAAACAATCAGTCATAAATAAAATAAACTGAGCTTTACCTGGGGCCGATGGTAGAGGGCCGACGTGTCCATCCCCCATTTCATGAACGGCCATGGGGATAATATCGAGTGGGGTTTCTCCCCGGGATGGTGAATCATTAGTGCATACCTTTGACATTTGTCTCATTTTCAAATGAACTCTTTTGTATCCTTTTCCATATCGGGCCAATAATACCCCGCTCTGATAATTTTGTGAACCAATGACTCGGCACCAGAATGGTTTCCACAAGTGCCTTCGGGAATCTCCCGCAGGACGTAGTCGGTGTCTTCCGGTCCCAAACATATTGCCAATGGTCCATCGAACATCCTCTTGAACAGTGTTCCATCCTCGGCCAAGGTGAACCGTACTGCCTTTGTGCGTAGAGTCCTCGACTCCTTCGAATCTAATGGAAGCTTCCCGTTCTTTAGGTATTCGATGTACTTATTTTTCCAATCACAGGTCATACTTGTTGAGTTTATTTTGGCATGGCCTTATTCGATCACTGATCTCGAGAGTTGTACGACAACCCCGAGCTAAGTTCGTTATCTTCGGACGATGACTCCAGGTTTGCAAGGGCATCAGCCTCGTTGTTCTATTCCCGGAGTACGTGTTGTAAGGTCCACTCTTAAATCGATGTAAGGTGATCAATAGCTTGTCCAAGTACCTTTGCTTTCGGTCTTCTAGGGCTTCGAAAGGTTGTTGACTTGGTTTACCACAAGTAGGGAATCACATTTGGCCTCGATGACCTTTACTCCCAAACTTTTAGCTAGCTCGAGACCTGCAATCATGGCCTCATACTCGGCCTCAATGTTAGTTAATTTCGAAGTTTTGATAGATTTTCTAATTGTATTACCCGTGGGTGGCTTTAAAACGATACCCATCTCAGACCCCTTCACGTTCGAAGAACTGTATGTGAAGAGGGTACATACCCCCGATGATGTACCGTATTTCAATAAAAGTTTTTTTTCCACCTCGGGTACGAGGGCTGGCGTCAAGTCGGCCACGAAGTCTGCTAAGATCTGATACTTGATGGTTGTTCGGGGTTGATACTCGATATCGTACCCGCTAATATCGACGTCCCATTTGGTCAATCGACCTGAGAGTTCGGTTTTGTGCAAAATATTGCAAAGGGGATAGGTAGTTAAAACACAAATTGGGTGACACTGGAAATATGATTTTAATTTCCTAAAGGCGCTTATTAAAGCAAGCGCTAATTTTTCTAAGTGTGGGTATCGGGTTTTGGCCTCACCTAAGGTCCGACTAACATAGTAAATAGGGAATTGCGTACCTTGTTCTTCTCGGACTAGGACCCCACTTATCACTATTTATGAGACTGCCAGATACAAGTAGAGTTACTTGTCCGCCTTCAGGGTGTGAAGTAGTGGCGGACTCAATTAGTATCACTTCAGTTCCTCTAAGTCCTATTATTGGAATTCTGGAGTCCATGCAAAGTTATTCTTCTTCTTGAGTAGTGAGAAGAATCAGTGACTTCTATCTAAGGACCTCGAAATGAATCAACCTAGGGCGGGTATGCGCCCTGTTAACCTTTGTACGACCTTGACATTATCCATGACCGTGATATCTTCGATGGTTTTGATTTTATCGGGGTTGATCTCGATTCCACGATATGATGCCATGAAGCCGAGGAACTTGCCCGAACCGACCCCAAACGCACATTTCTCTGGGTTGAGCTTCATGTTGTACTTTCTTAATATATCGAAGGTCTCATGCAAATGTTTCAAATGGTCCTCTGCTAGCAGGGACTTAACTAACATGTCAGCAATATAAACTTCCGTTGATTTTCCTATTTGTTCTTCGAACATCCGATGTACTAGGCGTTGATAAGTTGCACCAGCAATTTTTAGTGCGAACGACATTACGCTATAACAATAGGTGCCATACTTAGTGATAAACAAATTCTTTTCCTGATCCTCTGAGTTCATTTGTATTTGATTGTACCCGGAGTAGGCATCGAGAAAATTGAGAATCTCGTGGCAAGCCGTGGCATCGATCATTCGCTCGATATTCGGCAAAGGAAAAGGATCCTTAGAGCATGATTTGTTTAAGTCCTTATAGTCTATGCACATTCTAAGTTTATTTCCCTTCTTAGGGACTGCCACTACATTTTCTAACCATTCGGGATATTTTACTTACCAAATGGACCCTATTTTGAAAGGTTTGGTTACCTTGTCCTTGATGAATGCATGTTTAACTTCGGATTAGGACTTCTCTTTTGCTTTACTGGACGGAACCTCGGTCCAAGCTTAGTCGATGGATAGTGATCTCTGGTGGGATTCCTGTCATATCGAGGTGGGACCAACCAAAACAATCCATGTTATCTAAAAGGAATTGAATAAGTTTTTTCCTAAGCTCGAGAGTTAACCTCGTGCCCAGATATAACTTTCATTCGGCCAGCTACTCGATCAGTATGACTTGTTCCATTTCTTCGACTGTCGATTTGATGGCGTCAGAATCATCGGGAATTATGAAGGATCGAGGGATCCAGTAGTCATCATCCTCGTCCGCCCCCTGCTTCTCTGAGTGGGTTGAGGCTGGTGTTTGTGGTTGCTATTTGGCCTCCTATTTTCCTTTTGACTCTGATTCCTTTGCTGATGAGAGCGCCGATACCGGTATCACTTCATCGTCCGCAAACATCTTTTTGGCAGTATGTTGTTCCCCATACACCATTTTTACACCCTCCGGCGTTGGGAACTTCAGAACTTAATGAAGGTGAAGGGACCGCCCTCATATTATGAATTTGAGGTCTTCTGAGCAGGGCGTTGTATCTCATATCACCCTCGATCACGTGGAACTTCATTTCTTGAACGATCCCAGCTACGTTTACTGGAAATATAATTTCACCTTTGGTAGTTTCACTCGCCATGTTGAAGCCATTAAGAACCCGAGCTGCAGTCACAATTTGATCCTGTAGACCGAGCTGCTCCATGACCATCGATCGAATAATGTTGGCGATTAGTAAAAACACGTTTAACTTGAATTTTATTCATAAATATATATATTACCAGTGCATCATAGTAGGGTTTTGAGGTCCCCTCTTCTTAATCGTCATTGAAAGACAAGGTCCCTTCCGGCACATAGTCCCGAGTTTGCTTTTCCTTGGCGATTGACACCTTGGTGCGCTTGAATATGGGTCCCTGTGGGATATAGACCCCACCGACGATCATGTGAATCACATGTTGTGGTTATTCCTGCTCGTTATTCCTGTTTTCATCCTTGTCTCTGAATTGGTTCTTAGATCGGTCGCTCAAAAATTCTCGAAGGTGGCCCTCGTTGAACAACGTGCTACCTCTTCCCTTAGCTATCTGTAGTCTTCTGTTCTATGACCATGAGTACCATGGTACTTGAGTATTTGATTAGGGTTCCTCTGGGCCGGATTGACAGTAGGGGCCGAGGCCATCTAGTATCCTTGATCCGCCCAATGGCCGATACAATAGCTGATGCATCGACGCTAAAGTTGTATTCTGATAGTCGTGGCGCTTTTGTGGGATCGACATGTTTATCGAGGCCACTCTTACTCATGAGTCCTTAAGAGCTCTGCCCTCGATCATTCCTTCGATCACTCCGAATGGGGTTGCGTCCAGGACCGATGTTCCTACGATCTCCACCGTATGGTTAATACCGATATCTGTTCGATCAGGGTTCTCTGTATATGTCCCTTTCAATCCTGCCGACGGGCCAGTTTGGATAAACGGAACCGAAAAGGGTCCCTGAATGATCATCATCGACCTTGATTTTTTACCGGTACCGATTATGTACATCGGCCCAAGTCACACCTGGATACTCAATTAAACCTTGAGTAAAAGCTTGGACAACCCAATCATATGCGACCGGGGGTAGGTCCATACGTTCCATCTGGAACCGAGATACAAATTCCCTTAACTTTTCGTTGTCTTTCTGCTTCACTTTGAAGAGGTCCGACTTTCTAGTCTCGGCCTTCATTGCTCCGGCGTGTGCTTTGACGAAGGAATCCGCTAGCATGGCGAAGGAATCAATGTAATTGGGTGGCAAATTGTGGTACCATATCATCGCCCCCTTCCATAAAATTTCTCCAAACTTCTTTAGTAGAACAAACTCGATCTTGTCATCCTCTAAATCATTCCCCTTTATTGCGCATGTATAAGAAGTGATATGCTCAGTAGGGCCAGTGGTCCCATTATACTTGGGAATTTCTAGCATGCGAAATTTCTTTGGGATGGGCTTAGGAGCCACACTTGGGGGGGAAAGGCTTCTACACGTACTTCTTCGAATCCAAACCTTTCAGAATCAATGGTGCCCCCGAAATTTGATCAACTCGGGAGTTGTACATTTCTACCTTTTTGTCATTTTCCTCAATCTTCTTCTCACCCAATTCGGTCCGCTTTGTGTGTTCCTCGAGCATTTTCATAACGGCGGGGTCATTCCCCAATTCGTTTTCTTTTGGTCTCTCCGGTACAAGTTCGGCTCCATGAACAATTTCGAGTGAGGGTGCGGGTTCGACCCCACTCGGTGCATGATTCTGATTTTTTAGATGTGCTATAGCAGCTTATTGAGCCTATAACATTTCAAATATCAGTTGAAGGCTGACTCCGCCATCTTCGCCGCCCCGCGTACCTCGACCTCCTGGTCGACATTCCCTGCGGACGTTGTTCTCGGGATCTACGCGCAGATTTGCATTTAGGGCAACATGGGAACTGACGTCGACGAGATTTGCAATCGGTACTTCCTCGAGGCCAGCCTGAGGCACTTCAATCCCAGGGCGGCTATACGTCGTTTTCTCCATGAAAACCAAGGCCGTTGTCGCCGTGTGTGGGTACTGTTTGTAAGTTTGACATGTCGATCCTAAAATTAAACACGCTTACGAGAACAAGTGTAAATCAATGTGTGTTATGAGAATTAATACCAGGCAGTCACTATTATCCTTAGCCCCACGATGGGGACCAAACTGTTTACACTTAAAATCGGATAATAACTAAACTTATAACTGGTTTTAAGGATATGTAATTTCACCTAGTACCAATTGATAAATACGATGATTAATAATAGAAATTAACAGTAAAGTAAGGCAAACCAGTATTGAAATGCAATTCAACCCTCGAGCTAGATCGCTATCGAACCGGCTGAGAATAGAGTTATGAAATACGAAATAAGCTGATGAACAAGAGCGTATAAGAAAGAAAGAGTATTATATTGCTTTGATATGCGATAATGAGATGGATACAAATGATTAGAACCCCCATTTATATAGTAGAGGAATTCTACTTATGATATAATTCTAATTACAGAAGAAAATCCCATGAGTAGCTTAATAATCGTTCTTGATTTGATCCGTTCCGAGATTTCCGCCATGATCCTCGACCAGCCACGGATATCCCGACTTTCCATTATTATGTTGTCTTAGGTTTTGCTCGGTGTTTATACCGTTTGGTCTCGATCATTACTGGTCTCGATCTCGACAAGTACTTCAAATTCCGAACTCGGTACCTTATCCTGATGTCTCGGTCTGATATAATACGGGGCCGATCATCGATCCCTTCCCCTGGTCTCGATTAATCAATAAATCTGGTGAACCCGATTTTAACCGTATACAGTTATAGTTACACAAAATTGTGTAGAAATTCAAAGGATTTAGGAGAAAGTTTTTTTTGTGTTAAAAAACTTGATGATCTTTACGCCGTACAACCTACTTTATATAGAAACGAAAATGCCAGAAATGTTATTCACTTCTATAATTAACTATACAATTGTAATATTTTTAATTGGCTAATGAATAACTAAATTATATTATGTACAAAAACAAATGACAAATATATGTATTATCCAATACAGTAAGCTAGTCTTCTAGAAGGATCTCCTTCATTTGGTTTCTGTTGATCTAGCCCACTAAGGAAAATGTATTGGGCTTTCTTTTCTCATTTGATTGGCGGGCGATGTGCACAAATAGCCACTAAGAGAAGTTGTCTTTATTTTAAAGTCACTGTTTAAATTGTTTTTAGTCTTTAGTCACTGCTTTAATAAACTTTAACTGTCCGGACGAAAATACACTTCTGCTAATGTCCTTAACTTTTGAACATAACTTCAGGACTACATGTCCTTAACTTTTGAACTTGTAACTCTAAGTTCATGACTTCAGGACTACATGTCCTTAACGTTTGAACTTGGAACTCTAAGTTCAGGACTTCAGGACAACATGTCCTTAACTTTTGAACTTAACTTCAGGACTTCAGGACTACATGTCCTTAACTTTTGAACTTCGAACTCAAACTTCAGGACCAAGTGTCCTTAACTTTTGAACTTGTAAGTCTAAGTTAAGGACCCATTGTCCTAACTTTTGAACTTGTAACTGTAAGTTAAGGACTGCGTGTCCTTAACTTTTGTACTTGTTAGTCTAAGTTCAGGACAAAGTGTCCTTAACTTTTGAACTCGGAACTCAAACTTCAGGACCAAGTGTCCTTAACTTTTGAACTTGTAACTGTAAGTTAAGGACTGCATGTCCTTAACTTTTGAACTCGGAACTCAAACTTCAGGACCAAGTGTCCTTAACTTTTGAACTCGGAACTCAAACTTCAGGACCAAGTGTCCTTAACTTTTGAACTCGGAACTCAAACTTCAGGACCAAGTGTCCTTAACTTTTGAACTCGGAACTCAAACTTCAGGACCAAGTGTCCTTAACTTTTGAACTCGGAACTCAAACTTCAGGACCAAGTGTCCTTAACTTTTGAACTCGGAACTCAAACTTCAGGACCAAGTGTCCTTAACTTTTGAACTCGGAACTCAAACTTCAGGACCAAGTGTCCTTAACTTTTGAACTCGGAACTCAAACTTCAGGACCAAGTGTCCTTAACTTTTGAACTTAACTTCAAGACTACATTTCCTTAACACAATTATCTTTGTCCTCAATTTTTTGTCTTTTTACCTTATTTTTCCTAATTATCTGTTGTTCAAGAAAATCTAAAAATCACTTCTTTTAGAAAACCAAAAGTCACTTCTTTTACAATTCCTACAGCAGAATATTACTCCTAGAAAATTAATCAATGAAAATGGTGAGATGCAGGAGCAATTAGGTGAATTGCCAGCAAACTCCATCTGTTATTTACACAAGCATAAGGGAAGTATAAAAGGAGATCAAGAGTACATGAACACCTGGAAAGAAAACGAAAAACGACCGGGTATCGAATGTGAGAGAGAAGCAAGGGTTTGGGAAGAAAAGCAATGGAAGAAAGGGTAAAAATATCTTCTCATATTAATTTAATAGAGTAGTGGCTATTTTTGCTCAACATTAGAATTGTTGGATAAAAAATAAATATCACCTTAAATTGTGGCTACCCCACGCCATTTCTACTTGATTGGCCTGCGCCGAAAGCCCATACTTGAATGTAGGGTTGGGCATATATCGGATAAAACCGATAGACCGAATCGAAAAAATCTTACTGAGTAATCGATATCAAGTTATTGGGTTAATGGTTCAGTAACGATTAAGTATTTTTTACTATTTAATTTCCGGGTCGGGCCCTGATTTGTCAAATTTTATTAACAGGTTAACCGATAAAATTTAATAAAATTATGATTTTACCTTTAAGTATATAAATATATCTAGGGTTTTAGCCTTCAATTCATCTCGTATTCTCCCAACTTTTCAACTCTTCACTCTTCACTCTTCACTCTTCACTCTTCAACCATCAATGGTAACAGTGAGATGTACTTTTGAAATTTAATTTTGAGTCTTGAATAATTAAAGGCTGGATATAACCTCATTAACATTCACTATTCTTCCTTTACTCAATGGCCGAATTAGCTACAAGATATTATTTGTGACGTCCAGACTCTAGTGAATTGTTTGTTTTTTTTCTTAACTGCGGGTCAACTTTATGTAAAACTATTTCTTATATACTTGATTACTTCGTCTTCTTTGTTTGTAATATGAAAAAATTGAGGGAACATGCAAATGGTATCCTTGGTCAAGTAAGCAACTTGCAATGAGTAAAACAAAAGCATGTAGTTTACAAGAAAAATAGAATGGCGAAATGGCTATGCTTGGAATCTGATTATGCAAACTTCACTGACTGAAGTTCAGTCCATGTGCATTACCCGCGGACCAATAACCAATATCTTATCGGTTCGATTATTCGTTTAGCATATTTATAAATCGATAACCGATATACTAAACCGATAATATTTACTATCAAACCGAACCGATCGATGTCCGTCCCTACTTGAATGAAATATCTTTGTCAAACTTAGATTTCGTCGAATTAGTCCCAATTGATTTGTTACAAAAGTTCTCCTTTTTTTCATTCGAAGAAGCCAAGATACAATCTATCTTGTTTGCGTCGTTGATTTGAACCAAATTGAGCTGAGTTCCATTCTCAACAACTTGAGAGTTTGAAAACCAAACACATCTTAGCGACATATTTTTCATTGCTAATAATAAAAAGATATGTATCATAATATTTAATAATTATTGTTCTTTTAGAAATTTTATTTACTGTAGTGATGAGATAACGATGGAACTTTTGTCGGCTAACTTGCTTGGCGACAATATTAACAGGAAAATTAGTGATGGCATAACTAAACTTACAGCTAAAACGATATTATTTATGCTTTGAAATTTATTTCTAATTCGTTTTAGCAATGGAAATACTTCTAGTACTGCTATTAACCTCGAATTTTTGACCTAGTAGTGTAGAGAGGACTTCCTCAACCACTATGAACAAAATGATCGATTTTCAGCCAGGGAATTCCTCAGCAGCTAAATTTAGTTTGCCTAAGTGATTGTTGTTGCATCTTGACATTGACATGATACAACCTAAGGAAATCACACACCTAGAGGTGGGAGAGCCCATAGTGACGAAGTCGGGAAATACTTCAAGGTGTTCAAACTTAAAATAAGAGTAAAAACAAATCCGATAAATATAAGTTATGTACCTTTAAAACCTAATATTTTACCTATATACGCAATAAAATTTTCCGACAAAGAGTGGTCAATTAACCACCCTAAACAAAGTGTGGCTTCGTTCATGGTGCCCAGCCATATAAATGTTATGATCCATTACAAGATATGTTACTTAAGTCCCACATGTTACAACATAATGCACAAGACCAGACATGATATTAAGGCACAAAATAAATCAGGATTAACAAGAATAGTTGCATACTTGTTTGAACCATATCGCGGATTGAGGAAGGACTAGATCTTCCTCACTATTACATTATCTCTGATATGGCGATGTCAACAGGAGAGCTACCACACACAAAAGATGTTATGACATAACTTTGACTGTGCATTTATATAAGGCTAGAGAGGGGACCTAGCTGTAATAAATGAAAGACAAAATACATAAGTAACCATCTGATCTATACCTCAAATCTTTGTTACACACTTTTTGAGGACGAATATCATATTACACACGTAACCTTTCGAAATTGTGTTTAAGACACACTACTTTCACGTGTGCTTAATTTTCTTAAATTATTAATTAAGTACACGTGTCTAAATCTTATTTTTTTTTCTCCTTAATTTTCTTAAATTATTAATTAAAAGAAAAAAAAATGTGCAGGCCCTTCTTCCCCATTGGGAGCCCTTGTCGTCCCGGGAATCCGGCGAAAACCACAGATCCATGTTCTCTCCCACGCCTCCCATCAACCATTTCCTCCCCCTTTCACCTCCTTAAGTAGATTTCGATCATAACTCGTAACGACGGCGATGAACTCAAGCAACGCAGAGACCTCCAGTTCATTTTCATTGTTAGAGCATGGCCGATGAGGTCAATCTTCTCCGACTGGGTAGAGCTCTCAGATCTTTCCAGCAAGTTGGTGGTTCTTCGTTCAGATCTGGTCTCGTTTGGTTAAAAAATGCAAACGATGGAGACCTCCATTTTTCGGTATTTATTACAATGGCAACGCCCATCGGTAAAAATGGTGGTTCCATTGCAAACAAAACAAACAAAACCTAGAAACCAAAAAATAGTGACAAAGTTTTAGAGCAAGGAGAAATAGTGGTAAAGAACAAAGATGATGAAGAAAGTGAGTTTTCAAAGAAAGAGAAGAATATAAGTATGGTGGTGCCTCTGATTTTCTTGTGAAAGAGAAAGAAAGGAGAAAAGAGAAACTGGTCAAGAGAAATTTAAGTATTTTATTTTATTTTATTTTAAATTTTAACACGTGTCACAATATTATTGGTGCGTGACATTATTTGTCAACAGAAAAATAGTGTGTACTAGACATCTCATGGAAGTTCTCGACTCTTTTCCTCTTCCACTGAGCTTCTAGGAATCTTCCTACTTTCATACCAGTGAGTTTTTTGTGGAACTCTCACCTAGAGTCCCCCTTTTGTGTTTTTTCTCCCCCTACTTGTACTCCCATGTCCTTTTTTTATCCCCTGGTCCTTAACTGAAGGGTTATCCCCCGTCTCCCTTTCTGTCATGGCATAGTTCATGATGGTTATCCGACATAGCAGACATGTTGTCAGCCCGTTTTCAGGTATGCAACCACCAACGGGGTCAGTTTCTTCGAGGCATGACTGCGACCCAGTCGTCCGATCGATGATTTGATGGTTGCCGACTTCGTGGACAGATTTTGACCCATACAATTAGCCCCTCCGCCCGTCAGGTTTACCTTTGGACGAACGCGGGGGGCGTACATTGTGAAACCCCACGTGTTATTTTTCTCTCTTCTCTTACGTAAAATACGTAACGTGGCGTGGTTATATAAGGTATATATGATTGCGTATAGCACATTGGGAGAATAAGACTGAAAATGTGTAGTAATATCAAGGAAACAAAACTAAAGCTTTAGGTCAAAGGAATCCCTTAAACAAAGGTTTGTGGTTAAAGAAATGACTCGGGTAGCACCCCGCACGTTCGGAAGGTTTAAGTTAACTTGCACCTGTGGGATAAGACTAAGAGTGTCTAATATGCTAAGAATAATGTGTTATGAGGTATTATAATATCACACAGGTCACATGTTAATTTTTGGAGTCAAGCAAGTTGCGAAATAAAGGTCGGCAAAAGTTATCGTAAATTTCTCTAATAAATTTTCTAAACTTTGGGTCAAATGTATCAGATAATTTCTCCCAATATATAAAGAGTTATGGGACCCACAACCTACCGAATCGAAGGTCTACGAGTCTAGTTCGCAACCAAAAAAACCTCACATCAAACCGACATCGGAGTAAGAAGTTATGACTGTTTTACCACAGACTGTCCGGGCTGAAACCGGGTCGCGAGCCGGGTCGGGTCAAACAAGTAGTATAAGTCGGAAAATCCGACTTTTAAGACCCAAAAACATTTCACCTTCGTCCCAAAACAGTGAGAAAACTGAAGAGAGGGTTCCATAGTGGTCTTGAGTGATTAAGATACGTTTTTGACGATTTTTATCGTTAAAGTTTGCCCCCGTGCCTAGAAACGCAATCTCTACGCTTTGCAATCGTTTTCCCCTTCTATTAGCTGTGTTTGGAGCTATTTTGGAAGATAGGAATTTGTTGTTCTTGTTGTTTCTTCAAGCTTTATACTTGGTTTGCCAAGGTAATCATCTTCGGACTCTTTTATGATCGTTTTTACAAAGTTCTACGGACGTTTCGTCAAGTTAGGGTCATATGAAAAATCTGCCGATTTAAACTCAATTATGAACTGTTTATAGGTGCGTATAAGCTGCATATATATAGTGTTTGCGAAGCTTAGGACGTAAGGAACAACGTTCGTGAAGGAACTACCGGCATTCGGACGTTCGTTGGAAAGGTATGTTAAGGCTAAGCTCCGTCCTTCCTTTTAGCACGAATTCTGGAAAATTCCTAAGACGCCAAATGTGGTATTTTACTATNTATATATATAGTGTTTGCGAAGATTAGGACGTAAGGAAAAACGTTCGTGAAGAAACTATTGGCATTCAGACGTTCGTTGGAAAGGTATGTTAAGGCTAAGCTTCGTCCTTCCTTTTAGCACGAATTCTGGAAAATTCCTAAGACGCCAAATGTGGTATTTTACTATTCTATTGCTAGAAAGACCTTCTGAGAAAGGCATTGGTATTGTAGCTGAAGTATTTTCATGATGCTATTAGGTTGATATTCAACTTGTTCGGTTAAATAGGGTATTCGGCATCTATATATGTCATTTTGTCGGCTTTCTTAACTATATGTCCATATATATGAACTCTTATTCGTATTTGGGTTGTGTGACTTAAAAATAAAGGCATTTAGTATTTGCGAAAGTCATTCTTCCTTGTTAAAGTGTATTTTTAAAATCTCTAAAGTGATACGTCGATTTCGTAAAATCTCAAATATAATTTTTATGTTTAAACTACTAAAACACTTGATTTTTGAAATACTTGCTTTTACTAATTATCAAGAAATCAGGTATAAGGACTAAGTGAAGCACCTTAAGCTTTTTATGAACATCTTCAGAGTTAAGTTATCTTTCTAAAAGTCGAGTTAAGTTTTCAAGCTTATACAAAAAACATATGAGGTTCCACGAGACATTTGTATGCGCTACGAAGGTGATTATGAGATTATGAGAATAAGAGTATCAATGAGCCAAGATTGGCTATGTTCTTGTAATGTCCTATTATGTGCATTCAAAGTTCATATCATACATGGCATATTATGCATGGACTTCGAGC
>MDKH01052912.1:0-67436 GCA_005239495.1 Nicotiana undulata
CAAAGATTTACAAGAAATTGCCTTACATAAAAAAAAATTTAAAAAAAATAGGTCGGACCCGTTCAGGCCCGTTTGGCCCGCGGGCCCGGCCCGCTTAGCCCGGGCCCATGTGGGTTTAGGCCCGTGGGGGCCGGTTCCACCCATATCGCCCGTTTAGCCCGTGCCCGTTTAGCCCGGGCCCGCATAGCCCGCAGCCCGTTGGGCCCGGGCCCGTTAGCCAGCCCTATTTTACGATGTTGTTATCTTTATCATTTCATTATGCGTTTTTCGGAGTATTATTATTACATTTCTGCTGTAAAACTTTTGAAGTGGTTCTAGTTATTTCAGTAAAGGTTTGAAAGATAATTGGTTTATTACTGTCGAGTTGTTTTAAAAAGGTCAAGGTATGGTGTACGTTGGCTTGTCTAGTGGGTTCAACGTTAGACGCAATCACGGCCTGAAAGGTGGGATTTCGGGTCGTGACAATTTTTAAGTGTCTTTAGTCTTTAGCCACTGCTTTAATAAACTTTAACTGCCCGGACGAATATACCCTTCTGCTCATGTCCTTAACTTTTGAACGTAACTTCAAAACTTCAGGACTACATGTCCTTAACTTTTGAATTTGTAACTCTAAGTTCAGGACTTCAGGACTACATGTCCTTAACTTTTGAACTTAACTTCAAGACTTCAGGACTACATGTCCATAACTTTTGAACTTGGAACTCTAACTTCAGGACTACATGTCCTTAACTTTTGAACTTGGAACTCTAAGTTCAGGACTTTAGGACTATATGTCCTTAACTTTTGAACTTAACTTCAGGTTTTCAGGACTACATGTCCTTAACTTTTGAACTTAACTTTAGGACTTCAGGACTACATGTCCTTAACTTTTGAACTTAACTTCAGGACTTCAGGACTACATGTCCGTAACTTTTGAAATTGGAACTCTAAGTTCAGGACTTCAGGACTACATGTCCTTAACTTTTGAACTTAACTTCAAGACTTCAGGACTACATGTCCTTAACTTTTGAACTTAACTTCAGGACTTCAGGACTACATGTCCTTAACTTCAATTTTATATCATGAATCCGCCTTTGGATTATATTCATCTGTTGTATCTGTCACACCTCCTTTTTCCCGATAAGGGTGGGGATAAGAGAGTTTTTCCAATTTAAGTGACATAATCGAATTTGGGATTATTTATTTAATTTCAGAGTCTCCACCCGGAGTTTTTTACGGTGTTCCGAGACACTATTTATTTATTTTTAATCTCCCAAATTGAGGAAAATTTGGCTCTATTTAAAAGTCTGCGAACCAGAAGACTGGGTAAGGAATTCTGTTAACCCGGGAAAAGGTGTTAGACACTCCCGCATTCCGTGGTTCTAGCACGGTTGGCCTAAATTATTTAATTACTGAGTTTACTGATGTGCATTTCTTATATTTTTTATCGCTTCTAATTATTCAAATATTTTTGTGTTTAAAGAATTATTTTAAGACAGGTTACGTATGTGTATACCCGCTTGAATTTGATGCGTCAAAAATCATATCACGCGGACATGTACATAATTCACGACACTTGACTCATTTAAGGAAATAGTCAAAGTTGCGCAAGCGCGTATTTTGGTTTTTAAAAAAAATTGAGATTACGTCACGCGAACATGCAATCACGGTAATAATTTCAAAAATCCTCTCCTAAAGGCATCTCTACGAATGTTTATTTTTTGAAACTTATTTGTGTCAAGTAAACGTGTACACAATTTTTAGAAAACGTTGGTTATGAGAGAAGTTATCGTTATTCAAAGTTACGCGAACGTATACTTTGATTTTTTAAAGTGTTCAAGAATTCTAAATGTATCAATTACCTAGTTAAGGACGAGTCTAAGCACTTTTGTTATTTCTAGTAAATCGTCTTCCTAAATAACTTGTAGGATTAATGTAGAGGTCAAAGAAGCATTTAGACTATAACATGTAGGTCTATTCAAGGTCTTTTAATAACTAAGGTGTAAGCTTAAATAAGGATCCGGGCTATATTGAAATCTGGCCCAGTTTCGTGCTTAAGTACTGGGCCAGTCCTGTTTTAACAATTGCTAAAATGAAAATAGACATTGTCCAGCAAAAAAAACGTTACATAAAAGAGCTAATGGCATTTTAATTTGAGTTAATAATGCTAATGAGATTTCTAATTAAACTAGTCTTGCATTAATTTTTTGAATCAAGTGGAGTATTAGCCTGTTGGACTTTACACCCCAGGCCCAATGGCCTAAGGTCCAGACTTATTTAGGCTTATTGGGCTATTTTATAAGTCTGGCCCATCTTCTATGGGATCTTCATTTAGAATACTTGTAGGAAATGAGTCTTAGATCCAATTTACCAGGGAGAACACAAGATTACTGGATATAAAAACGTTCAAGGAAAATAGTCCAGTCCATAATATTACAACATGAATCCAGAATTCAAAAAGGAAAAGAAATATCATTGTTTTACAAAAGGATACCAAACAAAGTAATTTCACATGGCTAAATTATAATTTTTATCCTAACATACATAAGAATCATTGACGAAAACTCTTAAGCTACTACTGCTTTCAGCCGACCCAAAACCATTTGCTATTTTAATCCTAGAATCACCTGCAAACTTTATACTCAACATCTAAACATATGCATTATTATGGGGGTGAATCTGACCAATTGGTGGCCACATTCACTCTCTTAATGCTTTCTCAAGCTTGAAATTACTAGGAACAACATTATTGTCCATAACAAAAAATCTAAATAGACCTACAAGAAATATATTCATGCTGACAGGAAAGCAAACAAACCATACATAACTGATTTCAGCACAAACATGGACATTGAGCAAAGGAAATTCTATTAAATGTAAAGAGTCATTACATACCTCAAAAATAGAGAAAAACATCAAGAGAATGAGACCAAATAAAGGTCAAAATTTAGAGGAAATCCATGCTAAAACAGCAGCAACAAGATAACAACAACAACCATTGTATAATACCTAGAAAACCAACTCAAAATAACTAGCTTTACCCCAGAAAATCACAGCTAAATAAACCAATTTTTTCCAGAAAACCACAGATAGAAGAAACCAGTTTTCAGAGTGTTTTTGGTTTGAAAAGTAGTAATGAACAGAAAAACTCTTGAATATCTCCTTCTAGATGCTTTTGTGTCCATTTTGATATTTTCAAAAAAAATTCTTGTGTTTTTTCAAAGTAGTATATTTTCAGAGAGAAGAAAAATGCAGTGTGTATTTTTAGGGAGTATTTTCAAAATCTGTGTCTTTTTCAGAGCAGTAAATCTATGAGAGTGTGTGTGTTTTTCAGAAGGTATTTCTTTATAATGTCTGTATTTTTCAGAAGGTGTTTCTCTATAATGTGTGTCAATTTTCAGAATATATCTCTCTATCTTGTAGAATTTCAGAATGTGTAATGCCCAGAATGTGTAGAATGAGTGTCCATATATATAGGCTGCTTAGGTGAGCATCTTTGTTAGGAATATCCTTATCTTAAATCTGAAAATAGTATAATTTTTTAACAACCCAAGTACAACCGTCCCTCTTATCCTATTTTCAACATCTTTTGTAACAACTTAGGACAAATGTATATTTTTAGAAACTTCTTCTATTTTTTACACCCTTTTTACTGCTGAAATTTTACTGTTTACCCAGAAATTCTGATTTAATATCTTTCATATTTTATTTTTGGTCATTTACCTTCATTCTAGAAGTTTCTTAGGATGTTACAGCTAATATTCTTCAGCTAATATTAAACTACCCTGAAATACCCCTATAATTACCGCTTTGTGATCCATGGCCTGGGCTACATAGTTGGCCAATTTTGGGCCTAACTAATTGGGTCTCCTTTGCCAAGGATCAGTTGTTAAGGAGTTCCTTAAATCATGTAACTCAAAACAACTTGTATTAAACTAAGTTGATTAATTTTGAACTAATTAGGCAATTAAGTTCTTTAATTAACAAAAATGAAGAAGATGAATGTTGAACATCTTCAAAAGTGACTTGAAACAATCAATTATCAAAGATTAATGATTTAAACCTAAGTGCTCATTTTTAGAGCCTAAACCAACTAATTCAAGTGATCCTGACATGTATGATTAGCTAAACAATTAGACTTAATTAATTATCCTAAATCAGAAGTTAGACCTTTACTTTAAAACAATGTACAATGATTAGAGGCAAAGGACACAAGCCTAAGTTAAGCTACCCATGTATGATTAACTAACAATCCTTTAAACTAATAAAAATCAAAATTTCAATACCTCAAACATACAATATTACTAACAAATCAGAACTGGCTAAGTGAATCATAAGTTAAACCTACACAAATAGTTCCTAATCAAAAAGCATGATTACTATAGTTTGGAATGCATATCAGAAATTGAATGGATATAAACAGAAAACATTAAGGGAGGCAAGACAAAGGAAGGTATGAAAAAATTTAAACTAAAAATAATAATTAATGAAATCAGAAGTTAGACATTTACTTTAAAACAATGTACAATGATTAGAGGCAAAGGACACAAGCCTAAGTTAAGCTACCCATGTATGATTAACTAACAATCCTTTAAACTAATAAAAATCAGAATTTCAATACCTCAAACATACAGTATTACTAACAAATCAAAACTGGCTAAGTGAATCATAAGTTAAACCTACACAAATAGTTCCTAATCAAGCATGATTACTATAGTTTGGAATGCAATATCAAAAATTGAATGGCTATAAACAGAAAACATTAAGGGAGGCAAGACAAAGAAAAGTATGAAAAAAATTAAAACTAAAACAAATAATTAACGAAATCACAAGTTAAACCTAGGTCACTAATTCAAATAACCCTGAACATGTATGATTAAACTACAAATGGAAGTTGACTGACTGATACAAGTTAGGAACTAACGACATAAAAAATAAGATAATATGAAACCCTAGGCCAACAAATCAGTGTCAAATAGCTAGAAATTAAACCTAACAACAAAAGAAACAAGCTAAAAAAGACAAATATGCAAAACTTATCAATTCAGAATCAATTAAAAATATGAACCGAACAAACAGATCAAAGAAGATTATGAAAATCTAAACTAACAATTCAAGATTAAATGGCCGAGACAGAACCTAACCTAGATAGGTAATAATTAAACAAAGAATGAAAGTCAAAGGGAGTACCAGTTTGGTTGGAAAAAGACTTAGCCGGATTTGGTTGGTTTGGCCGGAATTAAGGCGGCTAGGTTTGGGGTTTGGGGTTTGGGGAGAGAGACCGGTGAGTGGGGGTGTTTGGGAGGGGGGGTTAGGGTCTGTTAGGACAGTTGTATAGGAGTTGGGTTGTGAGTTTGGACCGTTGGATTAGAATGATCCAACGGTTGAGATTTGAGAGGTCGTTTTGGGTAAGTGGGGTTTGGACGGGTTATGGGAATTTGGTTGGGGTATTTTTTAGAGGGGATTGGGCCTGGGGTGTCATTGGCCCAATCCGTTCTGCCCCCCCCCCCCCCCCCCCCCCCCCCCCCCCCTCCGAAATTCACATTAATTTATAAACTAAACTAACCTAATCCTAATTAAATTACTAAAACTATAAAATAAAATTAACCTATGAAATCAATTATCTATTTTCCTCTATTATTTAGATAATGAATCCAATTTAAGTTATAAGAAAAGAGAACATTAATTTTAATGTTAATACCAATAATTATTAAAAGAACCATTTTTTGTGATTTTCTTCCAAGAATGTGAATACACTACGTTACTAAGTATTAAATTAAATTAAAGACCTAATAATGCAAGATAATAAAAGTTTTGAATATTTTTATTATTTTTTATTTTATTAATTTTTAAAAGATAAAATATGATCATAAATACAAATAATTCATAAATAAATACTGAAATTCACACAAAAGTCTAACTATGAATGAAATTAATTTGTTTATTAAATTTTGTAGGAGTATTTTAATAGGTGAAAAATTACATGCTCACAGTATCAATTCAAATTATATACTAAATCTTTGGATCAGCTCACAGTCGCAGTCATATTTCATTCAATTTCTTCATACCGTTGAAAAGAACAGTGCGATAAGGGTAATTGGGTGTTGGTACTTTGGATAGAATCTTCAAAATACAACAAAGAATTAGCTAAAATAAACAATAAGGACTGAAATGGGTTCTACTATTAATTATCATCCTGTGAAAATCCCATCAATTTTTTAGACCAGGGAAAAACCCACAAGAAGTGGAGGAGTCAGGAGTATTTTCAACCAAGTATTCATCAACCAAATCTTTAACAGACCTAGCAGACAAGGGATGAAATGAATGCATCGGCGTATTTCCGTTTGGGAAGGAAAGGGTAGCACTGTCTTTTAATATTAACTTTAATAGACTAGTGGCTACTTTTTCTCAGCATTAAAAATACTGGATAAAAGGTAAATACCACTTTAAAAAGTGGCTACCCCACACAACTTTTACACAATAATCAGCAAAGCTATAGAGCAAACGGAATTAGACTAGTTGTACAACTCATAAGAGAGTTTTTTTTATTTTTGAAAAGCAAAAGATATCTATATATAAGTTAACTAATATTGTTTGTTACATCATCGTTAATAATAGAGGTCCTAAGGATATTGCCAAGATTGCTAAGGATATTGCAAACTTCAGTAGTAAGTTTTTTCACAAAATACACATAGCCAACCCTGTCTGGTTCTAGCTTATTTAAGATATAAGTAGGTAGCCTATCCAGTTGTAGGTGTTGCTTGTGATTTTCAGAGATTCCTTAGCTAGTCCATGAGCAACTTGATTTCCATCTTTGAAGTTATGTTGTATTGTTGGTTGATTCAGCTGATGCATTAACCACCTGCAATAATTAACAGTCATAGAGAAAGATTCATTTCCTAGCTCAAAAGTTTTGATAACCTCTTGTTGAGTCCGTTTCTACGACTAGAGGTGTAAAGCCTTTTGTCAAAACTAAGAAAAGACCCTCTTTGAGAGCTTCCAACTCTGCTTGTAGGGGGGATGAGACTGGACATGTGTGCTGAAAACCCATGATCCATTGGCCATTGCTATCTGTGAATGACCCCTCAACCCTGATATGTTGTCCCTTTCTTTGAAGGCACAATCAATGTTGAACTTGATGAACCCTTGGGAGGATTGTGCCACATGACCCTGATTGCATGTTTCTGTACCTTTGAGAGTTTTCTTTGGGTAAGTAATTTATATTCAACTGCTAACATTATAGAGATTTTGAGGGTGAATTTGAAGGAAGCGTTATCCACATTATTCTTATTACGATTTAACCAAATATTCCAAATGACAAAAGGAAAGAGTTTTGTCCAAGTTACATCTTTGGACATATTGGGAGTAGTAAGGTCCCTTAAATTAGTGATCCACTGGGAAATGGTTTGATTTCCATTTTCATTATAGCCACATAATTCCCATAAATATCGAACAACTTTATAATTAATGAAGATGTGGTCGATAGACTCTTCTCCTGATTTACACACTGGGCATATGGGATCAATATTGATACTAATGTAGTGGAGATATGTGCGAGCTGGCAGCTTGTTGTGGAGACATTTCCACAAGAAATTTTTTATTTTGTTCGGGTATTTGAGATCCCAAATCCAAGTAAAAATTTTATTAGTGGAGACTTGGGGGCTAAGAAGGTTGTAACAACTTTTAGAGGTAAACCCCCATTGGTTGTTAGGGCCCAAGTCCGGGTGTCTTTGGTAATAAACTTTGGATGAATTGAGAGAACACTATTGCTTACAGGGTGAGATAAATCAAAGGGGATTTTTGGAGGTCCCAATTGTTGTTTATCCAGATATTCCTTATGGATAGATTGTTTGCTTCTTTTGTAATAGGACCTTCGATGCTCAGTCTAAGGTTAAAATATTTTGGAATCCAATTTGATTGCCAAATATTTAAATTGGAGTCGATATTGGGGATCCATCTGATTCCTTTGCTACAAATTTTCCAACCCTTTATTAAACTTTTCCAAATGAAGGACGAATATATTGTATTAGTGGTATGGCCGTAAAGGAAAGAGAGGATGTTGACCTAGGGAGAGCGAGTATTTTGGATAATTCTCCAAGACAGATTAGCAAGGCTCACCATATTTCTATCCCTCGCTGCATGTATTCCAATACCAGGGCGCCAACCCTCACTAGAAGTCAAATTTCCTCCTTTTTCCTATTCAAGAGTTCTCCTCCCTAACGACACACTGTATATAATCTCTCTAGATGACCAATGTGAACAGTTCAATCAAATTTGTATGTGTGAAGCATATTGAAAATGATATTGACAAAGCAAAGTACATATTCCCTAGAATGTTAGAATTCAGACATGACAGAGAAGGTAGTCAAAAACGGTACGCGAATTTTTTCTTTGGCCAAAGTTTTCCAATTGATAAGATGTATTTTCTTTTTATCATTGTTTGTTCCCCATATAAAATTTCTTTGAATCTTATCAATATGTTTGACAATATTAGTGGGAAGAAAGTTCTATTGCATGACATGGTTGGGAATACTATTTAGGACTGATATGGCTAATGTAGTTCTACGCACTAAATTGAGGAAGTTTGATTTTCACTTACCCAGCTTCTTAGTCATGTTATCTAGAATAAATTGATAGTTGGAAGGTTTTGGCTTAGTATTAGTAATTGGGGACCCTAGATACTTCCCAAATTTTTTACTAATTCTAATTCCAAAAGGGTTGCTAGTGATTTAGCAGTTTCTATGGGGCAACTTTTGAAAACTTTGATATTTGATAATTTATTTTTTGCCCGGATAGAGAGCAAAAATTATCGAGGCATGAGAGGATGGTAGTAGGGGAATTTTTGTTTATTTTACACATTAATGTAAGGTCATCTGCGTAGAATAGGTGAAAAAGAGGATGGTTATTTTTTCCAATTTTAAGAGGGATCCAGGACTTAATGTCAACGTTATAAGGGAGTTGATTCAGAACTTATTGATAAATCAATCATCTTTCTGAAAATTTAATATTCACCTGACCTTGTCTTTTAATTATTTCTGGTGATTAATTATTATTTTAATCTAATCTATCGATATCTATATCTATTTACATAGATACTATATTAAAAATACGAAATCGTTAGCGAAACATCATTTGCCTTTATTAACCTGTGAAAATCAATTTTACATTAGACAAACTAGTCATTTAATTATTTTTCTAATATGTAAGACTTTAAAGTCAACTAATACTTTGCTTGTTACAACCTTCTTCTCTTTGAAATACTATCTATAAAGTCATAATATTTAGGATATTAAAATCAATTATAATTAAATTATATAGATTAAAAAATTTATTTATAATATTTTTCGTTTAATTGTACGTAAACATACGCTAGGAACATGCATATTTGAAGTTAATAAAGTAACTCCAAAGTTCCATTTTTTGAAATATTTTTCTCCGAAGTCAGATATATAAACTATTGTATATACTTCAATTTTATATAATTATTTTCTATAAAATATACTTCTGTCACTAAAAGTATAATTCATGTTTTAACTTTTTGTTTTTAAAATTATTAAAGATAAAAGAATAAGTAGCATTTGACAATGGTTTCGCTTTTCCATACTACTTTTCAGAAACTGTGGAAACCTAAAATTCCCCGAAACAAGGAGAAATTTGGAATATTCACAACCCACTGAATTTGTAATTTTATAAAAGACTTTTCTCTTGACTGTCAACTTGTTCTAACTCTAAGGTGAAAATTTCAGAAGAAATGAATTAGAAAACAGAAAAAAGTTACATATTCTTTTTAACTTTCGTTCACATTTATATACTACATCAAGAAATACATTGTTACATACATTCTCACTGTTCAAAATATTGAACGCTCGAAGGAGTTGAAAGGGCGATTCGATTTCATTTTTATTTCTAAGATTTGAACTTGAATTTTGGAATTTGTGGTGTACTAGAAGAATTTGGAGATTGGCCAGTTCAATATTCTCCAAAAAGTTCAGAGTACGGATTTATCGATTTTTCGGTGATTGCTTTTTCTGCTTTTTGGGCTGTCTGTTCTCATAGGCGGATCTAGGATTTGATGGTTAAGGGTGTCACTTTTAGTACAAACCTATCATTAGTAAAGGAGATTAAATTAGGGTGTACGATTTATTGGTTTGATTCATGTTGAACTAATTCGGTTCAATTCGATTTACCAGATTTTTGGTGCAAATAAATATATGACCATCAAACCAATTATTTTTGTCCAATTCGATCTAATTCTCTAGCCTATTAAATGATGTAATAAGATGCACGAAAGCTAAAACAAAATTTTAAATAAGCAAATACATCCCTTATATGTCTATGAACGCCATCTTTATAAAAGATTTTAGAAATCATGGGAACAATAAAATTATATGTATGAAAAGGAAAAAAAATCACATTCAAATAAAATATTGAAGATCTACTCAAAGAAAAAGAAGCAAATAGATTATTGAATAAACAATAAAATAGTTATACTAAGAGAGGAAATCAAAAGATAGAAAAACACAAGAAATTAAGAAATGAAGCAGAAAGCAAATAATGAGAAGGATTGATGGGATTCTGTCACGACCCGAAATCCAACATTCAGGTCGTAATGGCGTCTAACGTTGAACCCGCTAGGCAAGCCAACGTTTGAGTTAATTTACTAACTTTCTTTGCTTAAGTCATTTAGAAGTGAAACAATGGACACAAAATAATTAATAATAATGCGAAAGTTGCGAGTCTATATATTAATATAATAATCATCACAAAATTTTCGTACATAATCCCCGAGGATTGGTGTCACAAAATCTCACGGACTGTCTAAGATTACTACAACAAGAGTCTGAAATGAACAATACAAATGTCTGTGATACCAAGATAAGACAGAAACGAAAGGATAGAAGGTGACGCCAAGGTCCACGAACGTCCGCGGAACTACCTCGGTGTCGCCTGTATGGACTCAAGGATACTCCCTCTAACGGTGTCCACTGGGTCCGACTGCGTAATTTGCACAACATAAAGAAGTGCGGGTGTAGCATCAGTACAACCGACCCCATGTACTTAGTAAGTGCCGAGCCTAACATCGGCGAAGTAGTGACGAGGCTAGACACGACAACAAAATTTACCTGTACAGTTCTATAATATGTACCAGAGAAAAATAGCAAGAAATAAGCAATTAAGCATGATAATACGGGGACAAGTAATGGGGTAACAAGTGAGAATCAAAGATGAATATCTGAACAAACAGCAATACGAAAGAAACAAGTCAACAGGAAATAATAACTCAAACAAGTATGTACACGACATCACTCTTCGTGCTTTTACTCTCGTTCTCACAATGCATAGTATAAATGAAAGCAATATAAATCATGGCACGGCATCACCTTTCGTGCTTTTAATCTCTTCCTCACTATGCAATGTATACAAGAAAGCAATATAAATCATGGCACGACATCATTCTTCGTGCTTTTACTTTCTTCCTCACTATGCAATGTACAAATAAAAGCAATAATGATCATGTCACGGCATCACCCTTCATGCTTTTACTCTCTTCCTCACTATGAAATGAATACACGGCATCACCCTTCGTGCTTTACACTCTTCCTAAACCAAATCAACAACACATAACAACTTGGTAAGGAATGCAACAGAGTGAAATACAATTCATAACCACCCGGCAAGGGGAATATCAATCAAAATAATAACATTGCCTGGCAAGGGACTCAGCTATAACCAACCTCTTACGAATACATAAATTAATGAATTGGGTCCTCAATTGAGACATCATATCACAAGTACTTAAGCAAGTATTCTCAGCAATTAAACAACTTCCCAAAGGAAACTACTTCATAACACAATAAATATCGGAGTAATAACAAGTAATTCACTGAAATAGACTCACGTGCATGCTTGAAAAATAATGCATAGGTACTCGTCACCTCACCTATACATTGAACATAATAAAACAAGTAGCACATACGACCCAACACCTAATCCCTCACCAAAGTTAGGCCAAATACTTACCTCGGCTCCAAGAATGCAATCAAGCCTCTAGCACCGCTTTCCCTCTCGAATCCAACTCCGAAACGATAGTATCTAGACATAATCGACTCAATAATATCAATGACTCAATAATTCAATTCCAAAGTCTAATTGTAGATTTCCCATCATTCTTCCAAAAATACCAAAACCGACCCCGGGCCCGCTTGGTCCAAACACAAGGTTCGGACCAAAACCCGATCACCCATTCCCCCACGAGCCCGACTATACAATTTGTTTTGAAATCCGACCACAAAACGAGGTTGAATGCCCAAAAATTCGAAAATCCTTAACTCTACCCAAAATCTCAATTTCTACCGTTTAAACCCTAGGATTCTTGATGGTAATTGATGAAAAACCTTAGAAAGTTGAAGGAATTGGTTAGTGAACACTTACCTACGATTTGCGAAGAAAATCGCCCTAGGTCTTCAATTTTTAAGAAAGAGTGAGAAGAAGAACGTCTGAAAATGTTTTTAATAAACTTCACTGCTCGACTCTCGCACCTGCGGTAATTGAGTCGCACCTGCGATCTCCCAGGTGCGGAAAAAGGATCGCACCTGCAGAATAAGACCAGGCCCACAGGGGGGTGCGCCTGCGGAAACTTTCCCTCTCCTGCGTAACCGCTTTTGCGGAGCATGGTCCGCATCTGCAAGAGGGACCGCACCTACGGACACGTCGGCGCGCCTGCGGTCTCAACCCTGCGGCCCTAGGCTCGCAGGTGCGGGTACACCAGAACTGGTGCACCAGCAGTGCTTCTTTGAGTTCAAACACTCTGAACACCTACCCAAAACACCCCGAGCCCTCGGGGCTCAAAACCAAATATACACACATCCTCAAAAGTATCCTACAGACTTATTCGAGTAATTAAACTACCAAAATAACGTCAAAAACAATGAATTAAACTCCAAAATCTATAGATTTTCCTCAAACTTCATAAACTATCAAATTGTTTCCATTTTTTATTCGAAACACATCAAACCAAATCCGTTTCTTACCAAATTTTACAAATAACTCATATAACACATATTGAACCTGTTCCGGGATCCGGAACCATAATACGGGCCCGGTAACACCGGTTTCACATCAAAGTTCATTTTTAAAAGTCTTTATAATTTTCAGAAAATAATTTTCTTTAAAAATTCATTTCTCGGACTTGGGACCTCGGAATTCAATTCCGGGCATACGCCCAAGTCCCATATTTTCTTACGGACCCTCCGGAACCGTCAAATCACGGGTCCGGGCCCGTTTACCCAAAATGTTGACCGAAGTCAACTTTAATCAAATAATTATTATAAAAAACATACTTTTATCAATTTTCCACATAACAGCTTCCCAGCTACGCGCCCGGGTTGCGCACGCACATCGAGGTAAGATTAACGAAGGCTTTCAGGGCCTCAGAACACAGTTTTAGTTAAATTCACACAGGATGACCCTTTTGGGTCATCACAATCTCCACCTTTAAAACAGACGTTCGCCCTCGAACGGACATAGGAAGGTACCTCAATAAAGGAAAATGTGCGGATAACGGCTCCGCTATCGGACTCGGACCCCAGGTAGCTGCCTCCACAGGCTGACCTCTCCACTAAACACGAACCGAAGGATAACTTTTCGATCTCAACTGGCGAACCTGCCGAGCTAATATAGCTATCGGCTCCTCCTCATAAGTCAAATCCATGTCCAACTGGACATCGCTGAAGTCAAGTACATAAGATGGATCCGCAATATACCTCCGGAGCATAGATACATGAAACACCGGGTGCACGGCTGATAAACTCGGTGGCAAGGCAAGTCTGTAAGCCACCTCTCCTACCTTATCCAAAATCTCAAATGGACCAATGTACCTAGGGCTCAACTTGCCCTTCTTTCCGAACCTCATCACACCCTTCATGGACGACACTCGAAGAAATACCCGGTCTCCTACCATAAAGGCCAAATCTCGAACTCTGTGATCCGCATAAATCTTCTGCCTGGATTGAGCTGTACAAAGTCTATCCTAAATGATCTTCACCTTGTCTAAGGCATCCTGGACTAACGCAGAACCCAATAATCTAGCCTCTCCCGGCTCGAACCATCTGACTGGAGACCGACACCGCCTACCATACAATGCCTCATACAGAGCCATCTGAATGCTCGACTGATAGTTGTTGTTGTAGGCAAACTCAGCTAAAGGCAAGAACTGGTCCCATGAACCACAAAAGTCAATGACACAAGCCCGCAACATATCCTCCAAAATCTGAATAGTACGACTGTCCGTCCGTCTGAGGATAAAATGATGTGATCAACTCAATCTGTGTGCCCAAATCTCGCTGAAATACTCTCCAAAAATGAGAGGTAAACTGAGTACCTCGGTCTGATATAATGGATATGGGCACGCCATGCAATCTAACAATCTCTCTCATATAGATCTTTGCCAACTTCTTCGTTGAATACGAAACTAATACCAGAATGAAATTTGCTGACTTGGTCAGACTATCCACAACAACCCACACCGCATCAAACATCCTCTGGGTCCGTGGAAGTCCAATTAAAAAATCCATGGTGATACGCTCCCACTTCCACTCGGGAAGCTGAATCTGCTGCATCAAACCACCAGGTCTCTAGTGCTCGTACTTAACCTGCTGACAGTTCAAGCACCAAGCTACATAAGCTACAATATCCTTCTTCATCCTCTGCCACCAATAATGCTGCCGCATGTCCTGGTACATCTTTGCAGCGCCCGGATGAATGGAATACCGGGAACTGTGGGCCTCCTGTAGTATCAACTCACGAATACCATCAACATCCCGTACACAAATATGACCCTGCATCCTCAAAACCCCCTCATCATCAACCGTAACCTTCTTGGCATCTTCGTGCCTGACCCTATCTCTAAGAACACATAAATGACGATCATCAAACTGCCTGGCCCGAACACGGTCATACAACGAAGATTGGGCCACGGTATGGGCCAAAATACTGCCAGTCTCAGAAACCTCCAATCTCACAAATCGGTTGGCTAAAGCCTGAACATCCAAAGCAAGAGGTCGCTCTCCGACTGACAAATAAGCAAGACTACCCATACTGACTGACTTCCGGCCCAATGCATCGACCACCACATTGGCCTTCCCCGGATGATAAAGAATGGTAATATCATAATCCCTCAACAGCTCTAACCATCTCCTCTAACTCATATTAAACTCTTTTTGCTTGAACATGTACTGCAAACTCTTATGATCCTTGAACACCTCACATGGCACCCCATACAGATAATGCCTCCAAATCTTCAACGGATGAACAATAGCTGCTAACTCCAAATCATGGACTGGATAGTTCCTCTCATGAACCTTCAACTAACGAGAAGCATAGGTTATGACCTTGCCATCTTGCATCAATACTGCACGTGGACCAACCCGTGAAGCATCACAATACACAGTATACGGTCCTGAACCTGTGGCCAAAACTAGCACCGATGTCGTGGTCAAGGCTTTCTTGAGCTTCTGAAAGATCGCCTCACACTCATCAGACCACCTGAATTGGGCACCCTTCTGGGTCAACCTGGTCATCCGGGCCGCTATAGATGAAAATCCCTCCACAAATCGGTGATAATAACCTGCTAAGCCCAAGAAGCTCCGAATCTCTGTAGCTGAAGTGGGCCTAGGCCAATCCCTGACTGCGGAGATCTTCTTGGGATCCACCTGAATACCCTCTGATGACACCACATGGCCTAGAAATGCCATCGAACTCAACTAGAACTCACACTTGGAAAATTTGGCATACAACTGACTATCCCTCAGAGTCTGGAGGACGACTCGAAGATGCTGCTCATGCTCCTCACGGCTATGGGAGTATATCAATATATCATCAATAAACACAATCACAAATGAGTCCTAATATGGCCTGAACACACGGTTCATCAACTCCATAAAAGCAGCGGGGGCATTTGTCAACCCAAATGACATCACCAAGAACTCATAATGCCCATAACGGGTGCGAAAGGCCGTCTTAGGGAAATCAGACGCCCTAATCCACAGCTGATGGTAACCAGATCTCAAGTCTATCTTGGAAAACACTGTAGCACCCTGAAGCTAGTCAAATAGGTCATCAATCCTAGGCAAAGGATACTTATTCTTAATAGTAACCTTATTCAGTTGCCTGTAGTCAATACACATCCTCATTGAGCCATCTTTCTTCTTAACAAACAACACTGGAGCACCCCAAGGAGAAACACTAGGCCTAATGAAGCCCTTATCCAATAAATCATGTACTTCTCCTTCAACTCTGGCGGGGCCATAAAGTACGGCGGAGTAGAAATAGGCTGAGTGCCCGGAGCCAACTCAATGCAAAAATCAATATCCCTGTCGTGTGGCATACCCGGTAGGTCAGCAGGGAATACCTCTAGAAACTCACGAACCACGGGCACAGACTCCACAGAAGGAACCTCGGCACTAGAATCACGAACATAGGACAAATAGGCCAAACAACCCTTCTCGACCATACACCGAGCCTTCATATATGAAATAACTCTACCAGAAGAATGACTAGGAGTCCCTCTCCCCCCCAAACGAGGTACTCCAGGTAAGGCCAGCGTCACAGTCTTGGCATGACAATCCATGATAGCATGGTAGGGAGATAGCCAATCCATCCCCAATATAACATCAAAGTCAACCATATCAAGAAGCAAAAGGTCTACCTGAGTCTCCAAACCACCAATAACCACTAAGCATGAATGGTAGACTCGATCTACCGCAGTGGAATCACCCACCGGGGTAGACACATATACAAGAGCACTCATGGAATGATGGGGCATGCTCAAATAAGGGGAAAAATATGAAGACACATAGGAGAAAGTAGAACTCGGATCAAATAACACCGAAGCCTCTCGGTTGCAAACTGAAACCGTACCTGTGATAACCGCATCAGAGGCCTCAGCCTCAGGCTTGGCAGGAATAGCATAGCACTGGGGCGGAGCCCCTCCAACCTGAACATATCTGGGTCGACCTACTGCGGCCTGACCTCTACCTCTCATGGCCTGTCCTCCACCTCTATGAGTCTGACCTCCACCTCTGGCACCACTACCTTCACCACTAGCTGGCTGAGGGGGTGGGGGTGCACCTGATGCTGGGACCATGGAACGAGAACTCTGATACTGAGAACTAAAAGAAGCTCGGGGGAAATACCTGGAAATGTGCCCCGAAACACCACAGGAATAACAAGACCTCTGTTGTTTTGGCTGTTGACTCTGGAACTGGCCATGTTGACCCGGATAACCACCTTGGAAGCTCTAAAGCGGCGGTGCACTGATAGGTGTTGGTGGTGCACTAATAGGAGCTGGCGGTGCACTGTGAGATACCTGAAGTGCCGACTGATATGGTCTGGGAGGATGACCTCTGCCGAAAGAATCTCTGCCTCCAGATGAGGCTCCACTAAATCGACCTAAGTGACGGGGCCTCTTGTCAGCCCCCTAACCACCACCCTGTGACAAAATCATCTCAATCCTCCTGGCCACATTGGCCACATCCTGGAATGAAATATCAGTACCTGACTCCCTAGCCATATGAAGTTTGATGGGCTGAGCTAAACCCTCAATAAACCTCCTCACTCTCTCACAATCAGTGGGGAGTATCATAATAGCATGTCGCTAGAGTGATGAACCTGGTCTCGTACTGAGTGACAGACATATAGCCCTGCTGGAGACGCTCAAACTGCCTCCGGAGATCCTTTCTCTAAGTAACTGGAAGAAACTTCCCCAAGAATAACTTGGAGAACTGAGCCCAAGTCAAAGGTGCAGACCCAGCTGGTCTGGTCAAGCAATAGTCTCTCCACCAAGTCTTGGCGGTACCAGACAGACGAAATGTAGCAAAGTCAACTCCATTGGACTCTACTATGCCCATGTACCGAAGAACCTCATGACAGCTGTCCAAGTAATCCTGGGGTCCTCTGATGTTGCACCAGTGAAAGTAGTAGGGAATAACTTGGTGAATCTATCCAATCTCCATAGAGCATCTGCTGACATAGCTGCTCCCTCAACTATCGGTGCCGCAATACCCGGCTGAGCTACTCCGGCTTTCTGAGGTGTCGGTGTCTAAAACTGAGGATCTAACTGCTCTGGTGTGCGAGTAGCAGGAGTCTGGGTCCCTCCCCCAGCCTGGGAGACGGCTGGTGCAGTAGGAAGAAGACCGGCCTGGGCCACTCTCTCCATAAGTCCCACTAGGCGGACTAGAGCGTCCTGAAGCACCAAGGTGACAATAAACCCCTCTAGGACCTGAGCTGGACCAACTGGGACTGTCTGAGTGGGAATCTCCTCATCAAGCTTAACCTGAGGATCCTCCACTGAGGCAGCTACTCTAGGCTGAGCCCCGCCCCGGCCTCGACCTCTAGCACGGCCTCGACCTCGACCTCGACCTCGACCTCGGCCCCTCGTAAGAGTTGTGACAGGAGTATCGGGCTGCTGATCGGAACCTGGGGAGGCACGCGTCCTCGCCATCTGCGAGAGAGTAGAATAGAAACTCAATTAGTATTTATAATTCATATCACACGACAGAGAAGAAGAAATGTGGAGCTATTCCTAACTTTGCAGCCTCTAGGGGATAAGTACAGACGTCTCCGTACCGATCCCTCAAACTCTACCAAGTTTGTCCGTGAGTTGTGAGACCTAAGCATTCTAGTGCTCTGATACCAACTTGTCACGACCCAAAATCCCACCTTCAGGCCGTGATGGCGTCTAACGTTGAACCCGCTAGACAAGCCAACATTTGAGTTAATTTACTAACTTTCTTTTCTTAAGTCATTTAGAAGTGAAACAATGGACATAAAACAATTAATAATAATGCGGAAGCTGCGAGTCTATATATTAATATAATAATCGCCACAAAATTTCCGTACATAATCCCCCAAGATTAGTGTCACAAAATCTCACGGACTGTCTAAGATTACTACAACAAGAGTCTGAAATGAACAGTACAACTGTTTGTGATACCAAGATAAGACAGAAACGAAAGGATAGAAGGTGACGCCAAGGTCCACGAACGTCCGCGGAACTACCTCGGTGTCGCCTGTATGGACTGAAGGATACTCCCTCTAACAGTGTCCACTAGGTCCGACTGCGTAATCTGCACAACATAAAGAAGTGCAGGTGTAGCATCAGTACAACCGACTCCATTAACTGAGTAAGTGCCGAGCCTAGCCTCGGCGAAGTAGTGATGAGGCTATACACAACAACAAAATTTACCTGTACAGTTCTATAATATGTACCAGAGAAAAATAGCAAGAAATAAGCAATTAAGCATGATAATACGGGGACAAGTAATGGGGTAACAAGTGAGAATCAAAGATGAATATCTGAACAAACAGCAATACGAAAGAAACAAGTCAACAGGAAATAACAATTCAAACAAGTATGTACACGACACCACCCTTCGTGCTTTTACTCTCGTTCTCACAATGCATAGTACAAGTGAAAGCAATAATGATCATGGCACGGCATCACCCTTCGTGATTTTACTCTCTTCCTCACTATGCAATGAATGAAATGAATACACGGCATCACCCTTCGTGCTTTACACTCTTCCTCACCCAAATCAACAACACATAACAGCTTGGTAAGGAATGCAACAGAGTGAAATACAATTCATAACCACCCGGCAAGGGGAATATCAATCAAAATAATAACATTGCCCGGCAAGGGACTCAACTATAACCAACCTCATATGAATACATAACTTAATGAATTGGGTCCTCAATTGAGACATCATATCACAAGTACTTAAGCAAGTATTCTCAGCAATTAAACAACTTCCCAAAGGAAACTACTTCATAACACAATAAATATCGGAGTAATAACAAGTAATTCACCGAAATAGACTCACGGGCATGCTTGACAAACAATGCATAGGTACTCGTCACCTCACCTATACATTGAACATGATAAAACAAGTAGCACATACGACCCAACACCTAATCCCTCACCAAAGTTGGGCCAAACACTTACCTCGGCTCCAAGAATGCAATCAAGCCTCTAACACCGTTTTCCCTCTCGAATCCAACTCTGAAACGATAGTATCTAGACATAACCGACTCAATAATATCAATAATGACTCAATAATTCAATTCCAAAGTCTAATTGTAGATTTCTCATCATTCTTCCAAAAATACCAAAATCGACCCCGGGCCCGCTTGGTTCAAACACGAGGTTCGGACCAAAACCCGATCACCCATTCCCCCATGAGCCCGACTATATAATTTGTTTTGAAATCCGACCCCAAAACGAGGTTGAATTCACAAAAATTCAAAAATCCTTAACTCTACCCAAAATCCCAATTTCTACCCTTTAAACCCTAGGATTCTTGATGGTAATTGATGAAAAACCTTAGAAAGTTGAAAGGAATCGGTTAGTGAACACTTACCTACGATTTGGGAAGAAAATCTCTTGAGAAACTAGGTCTTCAATTTTTGAGAAAGAGTGAGAAGAAGAACGTCTGAAAATATTTTTAATAAACTTCACTGCTCGACTCTCACACCTGCGGTAATTGAGTCGCACCTGCAATCTCGCAGGTGCGGAAAAAGGATCGCACCTGCGGAATAAGGCCAGGCCCACAGGGGGCATGCCTGCGGAAACTTGCCCGCTCCTGCGGAACCACTTTTGCGGAGCATGGTCCGCATCTGTGAGAGGGAACGCACCCTGTGGACACGTCGGCGCGCCTGCAGTCTCGCACCTGCGGCCCTAGGCTCGCAGGTGCGGGTACACCAGAACTGGTGCACCAGCAGTGCTTCCTTGAGTTCAAACACTTCGAACACCTACTTGAAACACCCCCGAGCCCTCGGGGCTCAAAACCAAATATACACACATCCTCAAAAATATCCTACAGACTTATTCGAGTAATTAAACTACCAAAATAACGTCAAAAACAATGAATTAAACTCCAAAATCTATAGAATTTCCTCAAACTTCATAAACTATTAAAGTTTTTCCATTTTTTATTCGAAACACGTCAAACCAAGTCAGTTTCTTACCAAATTATACAGATAACTCATATAACACATATTGAACCTGTTCCGGGCTCCGGAACCATAATACGGGCCCGGTAACACAAGTTTCACATCAAAGTTCATTTTCAAAAGTCTTTATAATTTTCAGAAAACAAATTTCTTTCAAAATTCATTTCTCGAACTTGGGACCTCGGAATTCGATTCCGGGCGTACGCCCAAGTCCCATATTTTACTACGAATCCTTCGGGACCGTCAAATCACGGGTCCGGTTCCATTTATCCAAAATGTTGACCGAAGTCAACTTTAATCAAATAATTATTATAAAAATATCCTTTTATCAATTTTCCACATAACAGCTTCGCGGCTACGCGCCAGGGCTGTGCACGCACATCGAGATGATATTAACGGAGGCTTTCAGGGACTCGGAACACAGTTTTAGTTAAATTTACATAGAATGACTCTTTTGGGTCATCACAGATTCGATCCTGCATTTAGCATACAAAATGCTCGCACCTGGAGCAAAATACAACTCAAGGTGCCAACCTTTTAATATATTGTTGTTTCTTTGCAGAATATATATATATATATATATATATATATATATATATATATATATAAACACATAAAATTTACCCGAGCATCCGGGTGGCGTGCCACCCCCAACCGTCTACATAGATCTGCCCCTACCTGTTCTCCTTTTCTGTATAGACAATTAGACCCAACCAATTTAGAGAGAATTTGTGTGACAAAAAAAATATCCTACTGAAACTTTCAACATGGAATAAATAATTAAACGACGGTAGGTCCGGAATTTCAGTTTCTAATTCTTTCCTCATTCATAGTCTTCTCCAGTTTCTTCCAATTTCCCTTTTCTTAAGATTCTGGTCAATTTTTGCCGGTAAATCCCTCAGATACAGGCAGTCCATCACAACCAGATTTCCATTAAATTTCAAGGGATGCAATCCAGGTTCTATTTTTCTTATCTTGTCTTGATATTTAATAGTTTGATATTTTAACATAATTGTATCTCCTTGCCTGGCTATTTTGTTCTTGAACTTTAAGTTAGTTTTTGCCCTAGCATTGTCAAATTAATTACATTAGTGATAGTTTTGCCTAGTTGTCTATATTGTTATCTACTTGTGTTACCTCTTTATTTTGAATATTTATTTCAAATATCACCTAGTAATTTTGTTCTAGTTTTTGTCACGACCCAAATTTTCCTCCGTTGGGTATCGTAATGACACCTAGTCCTAGGGACTAGGTAAGCCTAACAGTTACTGAATAACAACAATAATAAAAGAAAAACTAACAGTCTCGATATAGAATCTTGACAGAGTTTACAATGTTTCCCAAAAACCGGTAATACAAGTCATAAGCTCTACGAATCTTCTACAACTTCTAAATACAACTGCTTGGAAATAAATACAACAGTTGAATAAAAACAAGAAGGTGACTCTGAAGCCTGCGAATGCAGCAGCAGGTTACCTTGAGTCTCCTCGGCAAACATCTGCGCAGCTACTAACAATCAATACCTGGATCTGTACAAACAAAAATGCACAGAAGTGTAGTATGAGCACGCCACAACAATGCCCAGTAAGTATCAAGACTAACCTCGGTGGAATAGTGATGAGGACTAGTCAAGACACCACTGGTCTAACAAAATAAACTGACATGAATATAGAAATAACTGAACATTACATCTATCTAAGACTTCACGGAGTAATTTACAACAATGACAATATAATGCGGAAGAAAATTACATAAATTAACCCACGGAACAACATAAAAATACACAGAAAGATGGAAAGCAAAGCAATCCAACACGAAAGAAAACCACAACACATAGAAAAACATGAGTAACTCGACTCTGCGTCAGTTTGTTCGCATCATGCCTTAGCCACTAAAATCAATAAACCGATGGAAACCTTTAAACAACAGTTCATATTGAAAACTTTGAATATATAATCATTTTAGTATAGAAAGATCTCCTTTGAAACATAATTTCTCTAAGTGTATATATACGTACCTTTGATAAAGAGAAATACTCATAACATAGTTTCTTTCAAAATATGTAATTTCCAAATATACCTTTCCAATAAATGACTTCCAAATATCATTTTCTGCAAGACAAATACTTTTCAAATATACCTTCAAAATAAAAATTCTTCATACAAAATCCCCTTCGAAACCATTACTCTTTCAATAATACTTTTCAATAAAATCTCTTGATAAAAAATCTCCTCAAGATTTATCTACCGGAACTCAGTCCGTAACGCAGAAATTGCCATGCAGTACAGGAGGAATATCAAATCTTGTCAATAAATACAGTAAGAGATTAGTAGGAATATCCAAATTGAAACAACGAAATAAAAATGCAAAGACAAGTGCACGACATCACCCTTCGTACTTTTACTCTCATCCTCACCAAAATAAGTGCACGGCATCACCCTTTGTGCTTTTACTCTCATTCTCACCAAAACAAGTGCACGGCATCACCCTTCGTGCCTTTACTCTCATCCTCACCAAAACAAGTGCACGACATCACCCTTCGTACTTTTACTCTCATCCTCACCAAAATAAGTGCACGGCATCACCCTTTGTGCTTTTACTCTCATTCTCACCAAAACAAGTGCACGGCATCACCCTTCGTGCCTTTACTCTCATCCTCACCAAAACAAGTGCACGACATCACCCTTCGTGCTTTTACTCTCATCCTCACAATAAATAAATAGAAATGGCACGGCATTATCCTTCGTGCTTTAATATCATAACATGGCACAACATCACCCTTCGTGCTTTACACTCTTCCTCACAATAAATAAATAAATACACAGTATCACCCTTCGTGCTTTACACTCTTCCTCACAATAAATAAATAAATACACGGTATCACCCTTCGTGCTTTACACTCTTCCTCACCCAAACAATATGAAGAACAACAGTTTGGCAAGGAAAATCAACACTATGAACCATAAATCACAACATCCCGGCAAGGGAGTCAACATTACAAACAATATCATTAACAGTAATAGAAATCATAACATCCTGGCAAGGGAGTCAACAAGGCAAACAACATCATCAACAACAGGAATAATAAGAGAAACCACACGATCCCGGCAAGGGAAATAACTATAACCAATCTCACCTAAACAGTTAACTTCACGGAATAAAACTCATCTTAAACAAAGGCCCAGTAAAATGCAACATCAAGGGAATATCAACAACATAAATGTTTATCAACTAGACCTAAGTAGAACTTAAGGGAAAAATCATATAATTCACAATGTAAGACTCACGGGCATGCTTGACACCAAGGAACAGATGTTCCAACTACGGCTAAACAACTATAGGGCTAGATGACACTAATTATAGTCAAGTAGGCAGAGTAGGACGAAAATATAGCATGATGATAGAAGAGGTAAAATAATTAGTTAAGTCAATTAAGATCAAATAGTCAATGAATGAATCCAAAAGCAAGAAATTCTAATTTAAGCAGGAAATGATGAAATTAGCAATTAAGGACTCAAATGTAACAATTACAATGCATACACAAGTGATACAAGAACCTACGGATCCTAAAAGACCAACCTATTTGCAAATAAGTCTGTGTACACACTCGTCACCTCGCACACACGGGCTACAACCAACAAAGAAGACTCAATCCTAAGAGGTAGTTCCTCCACACAAGGTTAGGAAAGATATTTACCTCAAAGACAACAACCCGGTACTCAAAAATGAACTTCTCGGGCGAAAATACCTCCCGGACGGCTCAAAATCAACTAAAACAACTTCAAAATACACATAACACATATAAGGAATGATTCCGAATAATGTTTCAATCTTTACAAAATTATGAAAATCGACCCAAAAGTCGACCCCTGGGCCCGCACCTTGGAACCCGACAAAGTTTACAAAATTCGAGTACCCATTTCGATACGAGTTCAATCATACTAAATTTATCGAATTCCGATGTCATTTGGTCTTTCAAATCATGATTTTACATCTTAGAAGTTTTCTTTCAAAACCCACAATTCCCTCGACCAAAAACACAAATTAAATGATAAAAACAAGAACTAGTTCATGAAATATAATTAAGTATAGTGGAAGAACACTTACCCATTCGATTTTTGTGAAAACTCCTCAAAGAATCGCCAAAAATCGAGCTTTAGAAGTCAAAATATGTTTAAAATGGCTTAACCTTTGTTTTTGGAAGTTTATATTCTGCCCAGGTACTCAAAGCATTGCGATCGCGGACGAGATGATGCGATCGCGTAGAGAAAAAATGTTACTGGCCAAACATGCTATGCGATCGCGGGGAGGCTAATGCGATCGCATAGAAGAAATTATGCTACTGCCCAATCTTACATAGTGCGATCGCGGAAAAGGGTAGGCAATCACATAGAAGGAATTGTTTGTTGCCCAAAATACAGGTCTATGCAAACGCGGTTGAGAATATGTGATCGCAAAGGAGGAGGAGGAAGTTGGATTCCACGATCGCGAACATGACAATGTGATCGCATTGAAGGAAAATCTGGGCTGCTCAAAGAGACGCTATGCAATTGCGACTTCTCCTATGCGATCGCATAGAAGGAAACCAGAAGGCAGGTTCAACAGTAGAAAAATAAGAAAATTTGACCCGAAGCCTATCCGAAATACACCTGAGGCCCCCGGGACCCCGTCCAATCACACACACAGGTATTATAACCTAACACGGACTCGCTCGAGGTTTCAAAACGCATAAAACAACACTAAATCAATGAATCAAACCAAAAATCAAACTTATGAATATTCAAAACTTCAAATATCAAAACTCACGTCGAAACCTATCAATTCCACCCGGAATGACATGAAATTTTGTAGACAAAGCAAAATTAACACAATGGACCTACAACCATTCCTGGAATTCCACTCCAAGCCCGATATCAAAATTTCAGCTATCGGCCGAAATCGCCGAAATTCTAACTTTCGCCAAATTACCTTAAATCACTCTACGGACCTCCAAAACCGATTTTGGACGCACGCTTGAGTCCGAAATAATCATACGAAGCTATTGACATTAACCAAAATATATTCCGAGGCCATTTACACAAAAGTCAAACCTTCGGTCAACCCCCATCACTTAAGCTTCCAAAACTGAAATGTTTCTTCCAATTCGACTCCAGATTGTCCGGTAACTGAATCTAACCACGCACGCAGGTAGATATACAACATGTGAATCTTTTTATGACCTTACACCACCTAACGGAGGTTAAATTCTCGAAATGACCGGTCGAGTCGTTACAGTTTTGCACATTTTCTTTGTGATTTGTAGTTGTAGATTATAGCCCCCATTATTTTATTTCTTCACTTGTTTTGCGACCTTTAGTGGTAGACTATATTTTGGTCATTCATTTTATTTTTTTCGCTTGTTTTCAGGGTAGGTGCTTGCGTAATGTCTCCTAGGTTATAGTGACTTTGGTGAACGATGGTAGGGTAAGGTCTTGTCCTTGTCCTCGGGGGTGTCAGTGCGGGGGAGGAGGTAAGGGGGTAAGAGGGATAAGAGAGCTACTAGGCTGAGAGAGGGCCTTGGAACATAGGAACTTTGACTGAAAAAATCTGTAGATTTAGCGAAGATTCTCGAGAAAAGGAAGATTAATATAGCTTGTGTATATGAGACTAGGTGAGTAGGAGATAAGGCGTTGGATCTGGGAAGTTTCAAACTTTGGTATTCTGGGAGGGTGATGGGTAATAATGGCGTAGGTATCTTAGTTGAGAAGAACCTCTGTGAACTAGTGGTGGAGGTTAAGAGGGTGAATGATAGGCTGATGACTATTAAGCTAGTTGGTGGAGGTTTTACTTTGAACATAATCAGTGCGTACGCACCCCAAGAAGGCTTGGGTGAGGAAGTCAAAAGGCATTTCTGGGAGGATTTTGATGATATGGTTCGTGGTATCTTACATACTGAGAAGCTTTTCATAGGAGGAGATTTCAATGGCCGCATTAAAGCGACGTCTTGGGATATGATGATGTGCATGATGGCTTTGGTTTTGGAGATAGAAATGGAGGAGGAACGTCTCTGCTAAACTTTAAATTTTCTAGAGAATTTGATTTGGTGATAGAAAACTCGAGTTTCACGAAGAAGAGGGAGCACTTGGTCACCTTCCGGGGTTCAGTGGCCGAGACTCAAATTGATTAGTTACTCTATAGGAAGTCCGATAGAGGTCTTTGCACGGATTTCAAGGTCATCCCAAGTGAGAACCCTTCATAGGCTCCTGGTCATGGACCTTGAGATCACGAGGAAGAGGGCGATGTATAGCCAACACAGGATAAAGTGGGGAGCCTTGACGGAAGCTAAAGTGCATGAGTTGGGGGTCAAGCTGGTGACTATGGGGCCTTAGAGAAGTAGTAGTGACGCAAGCTCTATGTGGATCACGACTGCACTGTGCATTAGGGAAGCCGTGAGAGAGGTATTAGGGGTTTCAAAGGGTTACTCTGGTGGTCACAAGGGAGACTGGTGGTGTAATTGAGAGATGCAAGAAAAAGTGGAAACCAAGAAAACAACGTATCTGAAGCTAGTGAAAAGTGTAGACGAGGAGGAGAAAAGGGCGAATAGGGAGCATTATAAGTTGGCTAAGAAAGAGGCAAAACTAGCAGTCAGGGAGGCCAAGATTGCAGCTTTTGGTCAATTGTATGAGGAAATCGAGGTCCGAGGTTGGGATAAGAGGTTGTTCAGGTTAGCCAAGGCGCTTGACTTGGATCAAGTGAAATGCATCAAGGACGAAGAAGGTAGAGTTTTGTTGGAAGATAGGCTTATCCGTCGTAAATGGCAGACCTACTTCCATATTCTCTTGAACGGGGAGGGGGACAAGAACATTGTACTGGATGATTTGGAACTGACATGGTCGTTGTGACTTTGGGTATTGTGGGCGGATTAGAGTTGAGGGGGCTATGCATAAGATGAGCAAGCGAAGTGACCGGGCCGAATGAAATCTCAGTGGAGTTTTGGAAGAGCGCGGGCAAGGGATCACTAGGTTATTTAATGTCATTTTTAGAACGAAGAATATGCCCGAAAAGTGGAGTAGCACGATGGTTCCTGTATACAAGAACAATGGTGATATCCAAAATTACAATAACTATCAGGGTATTAAGTTGCTTAGACACACTATGAAAGTCTGGGAGAGAGTGGTATAGCTAAAGGTGAGGAGGAGTGTGTCTATTTCTGAGAAACAGTTTGGATTTATACTAGGGCGTTCGGCTACAGAAGCCATTCACCTTGTTAGGAGATTTACGAAGTAGTATAAGGAGAGAAAGAAGGACTTGTATATGGTGTTCATCAACTTAGAAAAGATGTACGATAAAGTTCTGAGTGAGGGTTTGTGGAGATGTTTGGAGGCTATAGGTGAACCCGTTGCCTAAGTTAGGTTGATTACAGACATGTATGATGGAGTAAAGACCCGAGTGAGGACGGTGAGTGGGTACTCGGACCATTTTTCGGTTATGATGGGGTTGCATCAAGGGTCGGCACTTAGCCCTATTTTGTTTGCTCTGGTGATGGACGTACTGATGTGCCACATCCAAGGGGAGGTGCCGTGGTGCATGCTATATGCAAATGATATTGTATTGATTGACGAGACGCGAGACAAGGTGAACGTGTAATTAGAGGTATGGAGGCAGAACCTGGAATCTAAAGGTTTCAAGTTGAGTAGGACCAAGACAGAATTCTTGGAGCATAAGTTCAGTGGAGAGACTCAAAGAGGGGAGGGGAGGTGAGGCTGGACTCGCAGGTCATCCCTAGGAGAGAGAGTTTTGAGTACCTTGGATCTATTATTCAGGGGGGTGGGGAGATTGATGAATATGTCACCCATTGTATTGGGGAGGGATGGATGAAATGGAGACTCGCTTCAGGTATTTTGTGTGACAAGAAGGCGCCACTAAAACTTAAGGGTAAGTTCTACTGAGTGGTGGTCAGGACAACGATATTGTATGGGGTTGAGTATTGGCTAGTCAAGATCGCTCATGTCCAGAAGATAAAGGTAGCAGAGATGAGGATGTTGAGATGGATATGCAGGCACACCATGTTAGATAGGATCAGAAATGATGTTATTCGCGACAAGGTGGGTGTGGCCCCTATTGAGGACAAGATGCAGGAAACGCGACTTAGGTGGATTGGTCATGTGAGGAGGAGCACAGACGCCCCGTTGAGGAAGTGTGAGAAGTTGGCATTGGAGGGCCTACGAATCGGAGAGATAAAGGTAGGCCAAAGAAGAGGCGGGGGGAGGCGATTAGGCAAGACATGACGCAACTTCAGCTGACCGAGGAGATGACCCTTGATAGCAAGGTATGGAGGTTGAGGATTAAGGTAGTAGAGTAGGCAGTCTAGTGTGTTCATAGCAGTAGTATTGGCACGCAGTCTCGCTTTCTGTTGGTAGTATGTTTTTATGACTAACCGTTATTTTCTTTCATTGTTGCACCTTACTGTCTTGTTGTTTTGTTCTGCTTTTATATGGCTTTTTGGTACTGTCCCTTCTTGTCTATATTTTCATTAGTATAGTGCTTATGCTTTCCTGAGCCGAGGGTCTATTGGAAACAGTCTCTCTATCCTCACAAGGTAGGGGTAAGGTCTACGTATACCATATCCTCCCTAGACATTACGCTGTGGGATAATACTAAGTATGTTGTTGTTGTTATATATTACACATTTCCTTTCCCTCTTTGTATTGTCCCGAGGTTCCTGCAGGGGCAAAAGGAGGTTTATCCGAAATCCTTTGTCCTAAAATTATACTTCCTCCGTTCCAATTTATGTGAACCTGTTAGATTGGGTACGAAGTTTAAGAAAAAAAAAAGAATTTTGGAATTTGTAGTCCTAAACAAGTCAAAAAGGGGCCATGGTATTTGTGTGGAATTGAAAATTTAAGTTAAATTGTTTCCAAATTTAAAAATGAGTCATTTTTTCTTTTGGAATGAACCAAAAGGATTATAGATTCACATCACTAAAACGGAAGAAGTATTATATATAAAAAGTCAATATATGTATACACATACTAAATCTTATCCTCCTAACTTCTTCCCCGTATTTATTTCTTTTATTTTTCTGAATTCCTTTAATAAAATATACTGATAGAAGAAGCCTTTAGAACTATTTTGCTTCTTTTTCAAATATCATAAACTACTCATAGAAAACAAAAGAAAGGGGAACTATTGTTTAACTAAAAAAATCTCCCCATCGTGACTTATATGAGACTCCAAAATGCTTGACGTGGAAGGCGAATGAAAGAATCTATTAGGAAAAACAAAAGGAGGAGAGAATCAAACGGCTCAGATTCACTCCTATTTCTCCCCCATCCCATTTATCTCTCCACCCCCTCATTCCATTTCTCTTCAAAATCTCTCCCACTCCGCTCTCCATAATTCACCAGCCCATCAGTCTTCTTTCTCTGAAAAAAAACTAACACCCAAAAAAAGAACATTTAAAAAAGAAAGAGCAAAATGAAGGGGTGTTATTATTCTTAATTTTTTTACGAGAATTAATTTCTTTTAAGAAGAAGAAGATGATGTTGGGTAAAAGAGGACGTCCGCCGATGAGGAGGACGACGAGCATGACAGGGATCACCGTTGATATAGGGACAGGGACTAGCAGTGAACAAGAGCCGTCTGATTATAGGCCTAAAGTTATGGTTGATCATGATCAGTGTAAGGGTTCATCAGAGAAGCAAGTAATGATGAGTAGTACTACTGCAAGTGGATATGATCATCAATATTGTATGGCGGCGATGGTGTCGCCGAGATACCAAAGGAGAATTTCAGGCGAAGGTTTTCAAACAGAGACGGCTAATTTCTTGAGAAGCTGTGGTCTTTGTAACCGCCGGTTGGCTCCTGGACGAGACATCTACATGTACAGGTACAACTTTCTACCAATAAATAAATGAGTCAGAATAATTATGTGATAGAGTTTGCTTAAAAAGATAACATATTTATATATTTAGAAATAATTTGTTTTTAAAATTCTCATAAATATCATAATTTGCTTTAAATCAGAAATATTAAAAGTCTTTTTTTAATTAATGACATATTAACAGATTTATAGGATTCTTTAATAGACTGGAATACTTATGGAGTCAAAAAGGAATGAGTAATAGGTAGGAAAATATAACTGGATCTGATGGCGAGAAACCTCATTTTCCTATTGATTTTCTTTTTAGCACTTATTTTACGTACCTAAGAACAAAGCCAACAAAAGGAAAGAAATTAAATAATAGCCAGATTTACAATTTGCTGAAGAAACTAATTTGCTAAGAGATAATGGTTGCGTGAAATTAAAAAATAGTTAGATTTATAATTGGTAATTGAAAAATAGTCACAGTTTAGTAATCAAAATTTAGCCACTTTTCATGTAATGATAAAATCTGAACAAAAACACTCCTAAAAATCTGAAAATATTCCAATATAATATGCTGAAGTTCGAATTTTTTTACATATGAGCTTCCAACATAATATGTTGAAATTTTATAATGTACAGGAGCTCCATAATCCCGCATATTATGCTGAAACCGTGTGCCGGAGTTCCAACATATATAATATGTTGAAATCTTATACGCAGGAGCTCCATATTCCAGCGTATACTATGCTGGAACTTTTCGTGTTTCAGCAAACAATGACTATTTTTAAATGACTTTGCAAACGTTGACTATTTTTTAGTTACCCGTCCAAAAACTTGACTGGCCCGTGCTATTTTGACGATGTGGTTTCAACTTGCATATTGGGCCTGAATAAACATATGAAGTTTGAGTGTAACTCCACATATATTCTGTAAGTGTTAAACTCTACCTCAGTACCTCTTGATCGAACATAATCTGAGACCTTGTTCCAAATTGTATAGGAAAGAAGAGAACCAGAATCAGTACACTGAATATCAACAGACAAGATATTGTTAGTTGAATAAGATAGAAAAATTAAATAAACACGTCATAGTGATTAAAGAAAAAAAGAAAACAATACCTTTAGTTCTTAAAAGGCTTGTTACATTATTGGTGTATAACTTAATTGCATTATGAACTATAATCAAGGATTTCTTTTCTTATTTTTACATCTTTGTGGGTCAGTGGCTAATTATTGTTATAAAAAAAGATCTCAGCAATAATATATAATTATTCATTGTTGTATGGATACAGGGGTGATACAGCATTTTGTAGTATGGAGTGTAGGGAGCAACAAATGAAGCAAGAGGAAAGGAAAGAGAAGTCGAATAAGCATAATTCAAACAAGACAGAAAACCATCACAGTCACTCAGAATTTCCCCCTGCTAACTCTGAAGCTTCCAGCAAGAGCGAAACTATAGCAGCAGCTTGAACGAACAAGAAAAAAAGAATAATATGTAAATGAAAGTAAGCTATGAAAACTTAATATATATCCATGCACGTAAGGAATATTGATTGTGTTTGAGGGGTTTTGAGTTTCCATTTACCTTTGTGGCTTCAGCTATGTCCAATGTATTGTAACTTGTTAGAGGACAAAAAATCGAAAAAAACTTTAAAAAAAAAGGATGTTAAAATGAGGGCACTAGCCGTCATTGTTGTGATGTTGAGCTCGGTACAGAAGATGAGAGAAGAGTGAAGAAGAAGAAGACTTCTTTCATTAACTGCCCAAAAAACTAACTAAAATGAAATGTACTGTACAATTTATTTGTCTAACCTCCACTAACTAATACAGCCGTCATACTACTAACCCACTAACTAACTCTTCTAGAATTGTACTACTTAAATAGCATAGTGTACAACCAATGCATATATTATTCAATTCAACACTCCCCCTCAAGTTGAGAATAAAAAATGTTCTTCATTCCCAACTTGGATAGTAACATAGCATGTTGTTGGTGTCCCAAGGCCTTAGTCAAAATATCTGCAGGCTATTCTTGGCTAGGAACATATGAAGTTCTGATTAAGCCCATCTGAATCTTCTCCCTTATGAAGTGACAGTCTATCTCTATGTGTTTCGCTCTCTCGTGGTAGATTGGATTTGCAGCGATCTGTAAGGCAGCTTTGTTGTCACAAAATAACTCCATAGGCAATCTCACATTCACCTTTAGTTCTTTCAACAAGCCATTCAACCAAACCAACTCAGCAACTGTATGTGCCATACTTCTATACTCAGCTTCTGCTGAGCTCCTAGAGATGGTATTCTGTTTCTTTGCCTTCCAAGAGATGAGTGAACTACCAAGTTTGATGCAGTACCCAGTAACTGATTTCCTGGAGATGGGACAAGAAGCCCAGTCTGAATCACAATATGCTTCTATTCTCTTCTCACTTTTGCTTGACATCAATAGTCCAAGTCCCGGCTGATTCTTTATGTACCTTACAACATGTAATGCTGCCTCATAGTGTGACTGTTTTGGTGAGTGCATGAACTGACTCAAACACTGAACTGCATAGGCAATGTCTGGCCTTGTTATTGTGAGATACAATAACTTTCCAATCAATCTTTGGTAGCTCCCCCTGTCTTCTAAAGGTTTATCATCTTCAGCAGACTTCAAACACTCATCAAACTCAGTGCTTGTGAGCTTGAGGTTTTGCTCCATAGGTGTGTCCTTTGGTTTTGATCCTTCCAGCCCTGCATCTGAGATTAATTCTAGAGCATATTTCCTTTGAGACATAAGAATACCATCAGTTGATCTAGCAAGGTTTATTCCCAAAAAATATCTTAGAGTGCCCAGATCCTTCAGCTTAAAGTTCTTGTGTAATGCTGTTTTTTATTTTTGAATTTCTTCCAAATCATTTCCTGTAATAAGCAAATCATCTACATAGACAAGTATTAAAACAAAATTGTCATTCAAAGATTTGGTGAACAAGGAATAGTCATATTTACTCTGCTGAAAACCAGCTTTCACCAAGGCTTGTGTCAGCTTTAGATTCCATTGTCTGGATGCTTGTTTCAACCCATATAATGGTTTAAGTAGCCTACATACTTTGGTCTCCCCTGGCTGCTAAATCCTTGAGGCAGGGTCATGTATACTTCCTCAGAAAGTTCACCATTCAGAAAAGCATTATGAACATCCATTTGATAAATTTGCCACTGTTGAAGGGCAGCAATAGCAATAACAGTCCTAACAGTAGTAAGTTTAGCTACAGGGGAGAAGGTATCATGAAAATCTATGCCTTCCTGTTGTGTGTACCCCTTAGCTACAACTCTAGCTTTGAATCTCTCAACAGAACCATTTGCATTATATTTAATTTTATACACCCATTCACACCCTATAGGAACCTTTCCTTTAGGTAAGTCAACAACTTCCCAAGTATGATTATCTTCTAGAGCTTCAATCTCAAGCTTCATAGCCTTAATCCATCTATTATCCTTAATAGCTTGGGAATAAGAAGATGGTTCAGTGTCATTTGAGAAAGAAGTAAGGAATGCTCGAAAATGTTGAGGTAACTGAGAGTAGGAAACAAACTGTTGAAGGGGATGATAAGTAGTTGGTGTTGAGGTTGATGGAAGTGGAGGATGGACATAGTCTGTTAGCCAAATAAGAGGCTTGGTGGTCCTTCCAGACCTTCTAAGAGGAATAAGTGGTTGAGAATGAGAATTAGTAGCAACAGGAGTAGGAGAGACAGTTGGAGAGGGGATAGATGAAGTATGGTCAACTAATGAGACAGAATCAGATGGTTGATGCAAAATGGGAGAAGATGGTGGATTTGAGATTGGATTAATAGAGATAGGACTAGAGACAGTTTGATCAGGAGAGGTGATTGGAGAAGAAGGAAACATAGATGTTTCATAAGAGATAGGTTTGTTAGCAGGACTACAAAGAAAATGACTTCTGGGAAATTTGAATGGGAAAATAGCTTCCTTGAAGATTACATCTCGACTGACTAGAAACTTATCAGCTTCAATATCATATATTTTGTAGCCATTTTGAGTAGGAGCATATCCCATAACACACTCCCGGTACTGATTTAGGAGTGAGCTTTTCATGAAAATTTGGTTTTGTGGCATAGCAAAGGCAACCTTAGGTCCTAAGGTGATCAAGAGAAGGAGGTCAACCATGAAACATCTCATAAGGATATTTTCCATGTAAAACAACACTAGGAAGTCTATTGATAATGTATGCTGCAGTTAATATACAATCTCCCCAAAATTTCATAGGGATATTGGCTTGGAATCTTAGGGCTCATCTCAAGTATATGTCTATGTTTTCTTTCCACAACTCCATTTTGTTGTGGAGTGTAAACACAACTGCTTTGGTGTATAATACCTTTGGATTTGAAGAGGCTAGAGCAAAGATTATTGAAGAATTCAAAGCCATTATCCGATCTGACAGTCTTTATAGTAGTTGAAAACTGATTGCTAACAAGATTGAGGAATTCATTCAAGACAACATATACATCACTTTTTAATCTCAAAAGATATATCCAAGTCATTCGAGAATAGTCATCAACAAGAGTGAGAAAGTATCTGAAGCCATTGAAAGTACAGACTCTATAAGGACCCCAGATGTCTATACGAACCAATTCAAACACAGAATTAGAATATGTAGTACTACTAGGAAAGGGAAATCTTGTTTGTTTAGCTAGAGGACAAACTATACATTCATAAGGGTCTGTCTTGTATAGACACTTATTCAAAGCAGGAATTTTTTGTAAAATTGATATAGGGGCATGACCAAGCCTGTGATGCCAGACAACACTTGATTCATTCTGAATGGATGAAGACAAGCAGGTGGAATTGGAAGGAACAGCAGCAAGTGTCAAAGGATTTAAAATATAGAGTCCACATTTGTATCTACCAATCCCCTTCACCCTGCCACTGAAGAGGTCCTGAAAGATACAGAAGTCAGGGTAAAAATGAACTGAGCTATTTAGTTCTTGTGTCTATTTAGAGACAGATTAAAGGTTGTATTTGAACTTAGGTACATAAAGAACATTGTATATTGTTTCTGAGTTAGGGAGTGTACAAGTGCCCATGTGAGTGATCTTAGTAGTATCTCCATTAGGCAATTGTACTGAGTTTGATTTAGAGGTGGATGTAGGTGTAGGATTAGACAACAGATTCAGGGATGAATCCATGTGATCTGAAGCCCCAGTATCAATAATCCAAGTAGCTTGGTTAGTATTTGACTCACCTGTCATATTGTCCACTGCTTCTGGTTCCTTTTCCTTGTTTAGCATTCTCAGGATTTGCTGGTACTGTTCAACAGTAAATGTAGGAGGATTTGGATAGCACAAGTTAGGCTGATTCATAGTGTTCTGCATCTCTTCCTTAACATTCGCATTGTGTGCCATAGGAACGTGATTATCATATACACCTCTCCTTTTGTTGTTGAACTTGTGACCCGGAGGATATCCCACGAGCTTGTAGCAGGAATCCTTTGAATGTCCCTTCATTTTGCAATAATCGCATTGTAGGTTGAAATTCTTCCTTGGCCTCACACCATCATTAGCAGCAATTAAGTGACTGTTATCCACTTCCATAGGTGCACTGCCTAAAATCCCATTATGACTTGTTAATCCACTAGTCATCCTTTGATTCTCTTCCTGAATAAGCATAGAGTATGCCTGATCAAGTGAAGGTGTAGGATGCATCATCAAAATTTGACTCCTCTGTGGTGCATAAGATTCATTTAGCCCCATAAAAAACTTCACTAGTTTTGTGTATGCAGAAATTCAACAAAGGTCCTGGACCTTTCACCGTCACAGCCAGGATAAGGAATGATCGACTCAAACTCATCCCACAAATCATTTAACTTCGAAAAATAGACAGATATACTAGAAATTCCTTGAGTTAGACAGCTAATTTCCTTATCCATGTGGTAAATCTTAGATGCATTTATTTTATCAAAACGATTTTTCAGACCTTCCCAAACCTTTTGCATTGGATGAAAAAACAATTCCTCGCCTTAATTTCTTCGACATAGAGCTCATGATACACGATTGGACTATTGCATTACATCGATCCCATTGATGTAGTCGAAACAGATCTGCCTCATAATCTTCTCGCACACAGCTTCCATTGATGAAACCGATTTTGTTTTTCACCAATAGTGACATTTTCATCGATCGACTCCATTCCGAGTAATTTTCTATTCCTATCAGCAATTGTGGAACTAGCGACACACCAGGTGTGTCAGATGGATGAACGTACATCAGATCGTTACAATAAAGCAATTGATTGTTTGCATGTGAAGTTCCAGTCATATTTTGAGCCATTTTAACAGAGAAAAAACGAAAAAACAGAAGTGAAATTAGGGTTTTTTATTTTTTATTTTTTTTTATTTTTTAGGAGAAAGAAATGAATAGAGAAAAGAAGGAAGAAGAGGAATAGAACAGAGGAGTTCCAGAACTCAGTGATTTACGAGCTCAGATCGCAATTAACACTGCTCTGATACCATGTTAAAATGAGGGCACTAGCCGCCATTGTTGTGATGTTGAGCTCGGTACAGAAGATGAGAGAAGAGTGAAGAATAAGAAGACTTCTTTCATTAACTGCCCAAAAACCTAACTAAAATGAAATGTACTGTACAATTTATTTGTCTAACCTCCACTAACTAATACAACCGTCATACTACTAACCCACTAACTAACTCTTCTAGAATTGTACTACTTAAATAGCATAGTGTACAACCAATGCATATATTATGCAATTCAACAAAGGACCTGGAAATTGTGTAAACTTATAGTAGCACATATTCTTAAAGAAAAACTAATAGTATATAGCTAATTATATTAGTTAGTACTAATGAAAGAAAAAAGATTACAAAATTAAAACTAAAGAAAAGAAAGAGAATATGGTTCTTCTGCTGTACAGATTCTTGAGTCCCTTCCCTTGTTAGGGAGATGGATCTTCATGATCTGTATTCCAAAATCATGTTGTTCTCCGGTGGCGGAGCCACATTGAACCAAGGGATATCAAGTGACACCCCTTTGCTGGAAAATTACACTATATTGCTGCATAATTTTTTAAATTTCATGTATATTTACTATAGGTTGACTCCCATTAACTTTTCGATGTATCTAAGTATTTATATTTTGACACCCCTTGATGAAAATTCTAGCTCCGCCACTGTTGTTCTATGGTGCCAGTCCAACACAAGCTCTGTTTACCTATTGACAAAACGATATAAAAAAAATTAAATTGTAGGTTCTTCACCAAAGACCTGTTATATATAAGAGATTTAAAGATTGGATTTCGTTTCGGTACCAATATAAGTTTAGGCTCAGAGTGTGTGTTCATGTGATGATAAGTTCAGGAAGGAGGACTTTATCCAAGATAATTGGAACAGCTAAAAGAGAGTCCTCATCAAAAATAACATTATGCAGAAAATGTGTTTCTATAAGCTCTGAATTCCATATCATCACTATATTGTTCATTTGAGACCTTTCCTATCCACATCCAGACCATCTTCTAATACACATCATAGAACGTACTTTAGAACAATGTGTCAAGACCAACATCAGACTAATAATCCTTCCAACTAAAGTAGATACTTATTCAAAAGCTTGGTCAAACACCTTAATTTTAGGGAAAAAACACTTTTAACCCCAAAAAAGTGCTTTTGTCGCAAAAGAAGCTTGGCCAAACGGGCTATGAACATCGTTCTACGTGATAATGTTCAATAAATTTGTATTTTAAGCTTCCTCCAAGGAAAATCCATATATCATATATATGATGAATTCCACAGCTCTTGTTTTTGCCACTGACATTGACAGAAACCAAACTTCTATAAATAAGATCTTTCAAACATTTCTCTGCAGTCATTCGAGGCTTTCATCGTTCTACAAAACCCGCTGCAGCCCATAATTTGACTAGCTTACTAACTGGAATCTCACTACTCTTCTGGAAGACAACCAAATACAGAAGACAAGCTCTGAGGTGGTGATGATAGGCTACAATTGCGTATGTTAGTCGTTTATTACACTCTAATTTACTGCACTATAATTGAGTTTGAGCTTTAATCGCTAGTGTTTTGCACTAATTGTGTTTTTATTGATTCCGAGCTATATAGGTATTATGAAATGAATTCAAGTGATTTGGGGCTTTGAAGTCTGAGTAAAAGCCCAAGGAATTAAGCCGGGATCGTGTTCGGGGGTCAAATTTGATAGTTAAGAACAAACGAAGATTCGAGTAGATATATTACGCACTGTATAATAAAATAGACATAATTTTTTTCTCCGAACTCCATTTGTGCTATATAATATATGGTTGGAAAAATAATTCAAAGGGCTACAACTTTCATGGTTTACGTTTTTCCAAATTCCAAACGGAACAGGGTAAAAAACGCGATCGAAGCCGCGATTGCGGACCTGGACGCGGACTGAGGCAGTGCACTGGGAAAATACCGCACCCGGACCGCGACCGCGAGCGTCCAGACCTAAAAGATTGTCCTTTTTCACGTAGGAGAAGTTATAATTGTTTGGGCCCAACCCTACTTGGTATATATACATGAAAAAACGGTATTTTGAGGAGGTTGGACATACTTTTGACACAGATTCGACCTAAGGAGACAGAGATACAATAGGAGCAAAACGGGGAATTCTTCTACGAGTTTTTCCTTCCTCTTCCTATTTTTCATTGTTGGTTATGACTTTTAGTATTGTAGTTTTACATACTATTATGAATAGCTAATTTGTTATCTAGGGTTTTGATGGAACCTTTTGTAGATAAATTCTTGTTATGTTTTTATATAATTGAGCCGTTTGATTTCTCTACTTGTTCAACTACGTGTTTATTGTTGTTGATTGAATGGTCATCGATTGACTGTGCCTATTTATTATGTGTTGCTTGAGAAAAAATACATATTTAGGTGGTTGTTGAACGTTACTCTTAACGTATGTGAGAAATCAATACGGCAGGTTTAAAGGTAGTTTTAGAAATAACAAAGCCTTGACGTGGTCATAATGAGCGGTTAGATAAAGTCAACTAGTGTAGTTCGAGAGAATATGTCTAGTAAATTGTTGTAGTTGCTCGAGAGAGAATTACGGCACCTAAAGTGCTCAAGATTAGTAGAGAATACATATGCGAAATTGTATGGAACATAGCGGGAAGGATTCCAACATTTGGGGAAATCATAACTCTAGACCTCCTAAATTTAATCTCCAACTCTTAGTATCTTTAGTTTTTAATTTACTACTTTAGTTTCTTAGTTAATTAGTTAGATATAAGAATATTAATCTTTATAACTTAGAAATTTATTCGATCTTGTCTTCTTAGCAATATTGAACAATTATAGTGAAATCTTAGTTCTCTGTGGGATTCGATTTCGAAATTATAGACCGGATTATATTTGCAGCGACCGCTTATCCTTTTTAGGACTAGAGTTGGGCGTGATCAGGTGTTAGTAACTCAACGCTAACACTCTTGAGCTATAATCATCAAGCTCTGTGCTCATCAACAAATTCACATCTTCGACCACTTTCTTCCATTCATCGACTGATTTACCTATTTTTGAGAGAACTTCAGCCATGACAACATTTGCTAGTGGTAATCCTTGGCATTTCCTGGCAATTTCTTTCCCGATTTTCTCAAATTCAGGGGTTAAGCGTTCATTCTCGAACACCTTCTGATACAACAAGTTCCAACATTAATCAAAAGTCAAAAGACGCATTTAAATTGGAAGTGCACCTAAACTAGTCAGTACCATTCGACTTCCATTGCTGTTGAATGGAAAACACATTCTTATATCAACAATTACAAAGTACCTTCTCCCTTTCAAGCTTTTTTGAAGTAAATCTGCAACTTCTCCATCATTCTTCTCATCAAGTCCTTCACTCCTTGACGATGTGTAACGAAGGAGGTCAAGGTATAAATTTCTCAGTTGATATTCTTGCGAAACAGTGATCATAGCACGAACATCGAAATGACACATGGTTCATTGAAAATCCTTGTTGGGAAAGTTATCTTGCCGATTCCTACTAGGGAGATAACTATCAGTTATCCAAGGCCTCTTCTAACAAGTTGATCTTGCATCTTCTCAGGTTCATAGTCATCGTACATCAGTGACGGAGCCAGGAAATTCAATAAGGGTGTTCAAATTTTACACACTCTTTGCCAGTGGGCTATGCAAGGGTATTCAAAAGCTATTTTTAATCAATAACAAGTAATATTTTACCTTACGTAGTATAATTTTTCGGCAAACCATCCTTGGGCCAACGTAGCTTCGCCCCTGTCATGCACCATTATGTTCTTTGGCTCTAAAACATGTTGTGACGATTAGATAAGAATCAAACACAATAACAACTATGGAAACATAACCGGAAACTTCAAACAGAATCAAATGTTAACCTTTTGGGCAGGCAGATCAAGGTCCTTGTTCTCCCACTATCACCAAGTTAAAAATTTTGTTGGTTTTAGATATTTGGTGTTTCCGTACATGTTCTTCGTCTTCATCAACTCACCCTTGTGGAATCAACATTTTCAATCACTTGCTGCAAGCATTCACAAATAGTTCTTTGTCTCCTCCTGTAAGGTATGATTGGTGTTCAAGGGATAAGGATAGTGTTGTCATGAAAGAAGTTATGGCAGCATCTTTATCTCCTTCTCTTCAGTCCTATGTATTGTAATGCTACAAATTTGATTAAAAAGATTTGCAAGAAATACAGCTATTTCACCTCTCAAATAGAGCTTCTTGATACAAATGTTGCTATTAGGATAATATTAAGAGAAATATAACCTCTGGATATGTTCGAATATGCTAGCAAGAATGAGATACTTTAATTTATATCCTGTCTGGTGATACCAAACCGCACAATATACCTCAGAAATGACACTCTTCTACATGGAAATCAATCTTGGATCTGGAATAGCTGGTTGTTTCTTGGTCCGTACCAACTGCGAAATTGAACTTGCTCGTAACTTTGCTATTACTCCAGTTCGTTTCTCGAGTAATAGCAGTGTCAAAACGTACTATACCGTTTACTGAGATGAATTTGTAATGCGACTATACCGTCTGCTGAGACGAAGGGAAGGCAGTATATGTGCCGTTTACTTGCTTCAAGGGGTGGTGCTAAGGCGCAACGGCTTTCAGAAAGAAGAGAGAAGTAATTAACATCTTAAGGACTACACATTGTATTTCCAATAGAGAAAAGCGTTGCTGGCTCCAAATGAGTCAAGATACCTTGTTAAAAGAAGGCCAACATACTAAGACAACAAAGGAACTTTAATGACATTCAACTTTGCCTGCCATTAAACAACAGCTATACCTCGAAGGGTTGCTGACATACATTTAGCTAATCATAGTACTAATGAAAGAAAAAAGATTACAGAAACTAAAGAAAAGAAAAGACAATTATGGTTCATATACTGAACAACTTCTTGAGTCCTTTCCCTTCTTAGGGAAATGGATCTTCATTTGTATTCCAGAATCATGTTGTTCTCTGGTGCAAGTCCAACACAAGCCCTCAATATGTTCTCAAGCATTGCCCTCTGCTTTGAGAGTGCATTCACCACTGGTGTACCTGGTGGTACCTGTTTACCATTTCACAACACAAACATCAAAACTGGGTTAAGTATTGGAGCCTAAGATGTTCAAACATAAATTTAGGCTTAAAGTGTGTGTTCATGTGATGATAATGACAACCTTTGTGGTTCATGTCAAGCCCTCTTTAGTTTGTTCTGACAATAGGTCTCTGCATATTTTTAAGTTACATCGGCGCCACCAATTATTCAGGTTATTAGAGTGAAGGACAGAAAAGCGCTAGGGGAATGAAATCTTGCGCCCAGAAAGAAAGGTAGGGGAAATAGCCCTTTCATGACTAAGGGAAAGGGTAATGGTTAGACATGAGCCTGAAAATATCGACCTTGACCTCGAATAGGTCTTCGAGCTTCAATTCGGGCCTGTTGTATGATGCATGACCTCAGACAGAAGGAGGGGTTTTCTCTCCTCAAACTCAAAGGCCGCTGTTGGATGCTTTCTACACTGTCGCCCCATCTTCTTGATATGGGAAGGGGACGAACATGAATGAAAACATCTTGTAGTGTGACATTATTGTATTGGCCCTACCTATCAACTATTCAGTCTTGCAACTTATGAACCAAAACTTGGTAAATGCACATTGCTGCTTTTGGTGCTATTTTAACAAAAAGAAAGAAGGTTCAAGAAAACTTACAAGAGGAGCCTTGGTAAGGTAGCTGAGGATAGTAGCCACGGGGTGGAAGGAGTGGAACTTACCCTGAAAATAAGACATGATTCATGTAATTTTAGAATAAATCGACTAGCATTTTAAAGTGTTTGCAAATAAGTTGTAAAGGTTAAAAGTCAGAGAGAAAGAAACAGACCTCTCCTTCAGCTTTGAGCTGAATTCGGGTACTGAGTTCAGCAAGAAGGACCAAATCCAAGATAATTGGAGCAGCTAAAAGAGAATCCTCACAAGTATTGTGCATAACAATGGTGTTCTTTCCTCCCATGAAAATCTCAGATGTGTACTCATCCATTGCCCTCTTGCTGTCTCCCACATATGGCACATACTGAATCCCAAAATCCAATGCTACAATTAGTCTAATGCCTTGTCTCTTTTATGATGTTCTTTTAATTGTGAAAAGATGTAATTATTTTACCTTAATCACAACAACATGGTCAGGGTGCTCTCCAGGCTCATAAAGGATGGCATTGCTTGAAACCATGTCATCAACAACATTACTTTTCGAGATCTCCTTTGACCGGAAAGTTTGAGGGGCAGACAGATTCATTCCATCATTGTTACCCAAATGGTTGTAGCTCACAATTGATGTTGGCTGTAATTTTAACAAACACAAGTTTAACTAATATTCAACTTTCCTCTATCAAGAATCCCATATATCAAAAGTCATACCTTAATACCAGCTCCAACAAGGAAATCAACCAGCACTGACTTCATTTTGGTTTGACCACTCTTAAAGTCATCACCACCAATCAATGTGTTCCTCTTGATGGCCAAATCAATGAGGCCTAAGAAATTTTCACCAAAATTTTGTTTAATACAAAGAACTAACACACAACTGATTTCCAAAGCAACTACTTTTAATTCGACATTGAAACAAACCTGGGACAAAGGTGTTCTGGGGGCTTCCATTAATAAAAGGCACATTTTCAAGAATGCAGGCAATAGCATACAAAGTGGAAGGAGATATTTCAGCTTCATTTCTGTCCACAGAAGCAAAGAGGTTTTCCATAGTATCATTAAGTCCAACAACCACATTACTGTATCTTTCAGTATTAGCAGTCCACAAGACTACCACCTTGTCCACTTTGTTCTTTTCCTTAAACTCCCTAATTTACCAAAACAACAACACTACATTAGCACACTCTAAAACAGAGGAAATTTGTTAACAAAATAAAACAATCCCTTTTTACCTAATATCCTTAATGATTTGATCAATTTGTTCTTTCTTGGTTCCTTTGATCACGTTGTTGGCACGTGACCCTTGGTTAGCAGCAATGAAATCAGGGTCATAGATACCAGGTAGTGGGACCATAGATTCCATGTAGGGCCTCAACTGCTTTTGTAGATCAATATCAAATACCTTAGCCCTGGCCATGGCATCTGCCAAATTCATGTCGCTGATGTCCCATCCTCCAAACACTACGTCATCTGGATTGACCTATTTCATTTGTCAATTAAAAAGAACCATCAACAAACAAAAGAAATATAAAAATACTAACAAAGACCACCAAAATTAAAAAGTTTGACTTTCAAAAATCCGATATCACATAAATTGGGACAAAGCGAGTAAAGGTTACCATTGGAAGAAGGCTTTTAAATGGAGCATAGATCTCTTCTCCATTGAAAGACCCAACTCGAATAGTAGAAGCCTGAGTAAGAGAGCCAAAGTAATTGGCTTGTTGCACCTTATCTTTGGTGGCCCATGAAATTCCTCTGCCAATATTCAAAAACAGACCATAATTTAAGGAAGAAATAATTTCTACAACATAAAAAAAATAGTACATAAAATCATGAAAATTTACAGAAAAAAACAAGAGAATGAAACTCACTCTCTGTTAGCAATAACACCACCGGTCAAGGTTGAACCATTGTTTCCACCCCATCCAACAAGCATAACCCTATCAAAAAATTGCACAAAAAAATGTCACAAAACCATAGAAAACCCCAAAATAAAAAAAGACCCATTTTTTAATTTCTCAAATCTAGGGTAAATTTTAAATCTTTTTTATTATAGTAAATGTTAAAGAAATGAAGGATCTGGTATAAGAAAACACAAACCCTAATTTGGGAACATGAACATCAGTCTTGAACTCATATTTGACAGTCTTAGGCTTGACAGTCCATTGATATGTCCCATTTTTCTCCTCATGAACTAACTCAGTGGTTTGATAATCATAGACAGAGTGAATCTCACTTTCGGTGTACTTAACGTTGGGGCTCTCAACCTTAAAGTTCTCAATAAACATTTTGAGGAAGCTTTAGAAATGATCAAAAGGGAAAGGTTTTGTAACAAACAAAGAGAAGAACAGTACTTTACTTGAGGCTAAGAGCTCCACTTGCACTGCCAGTTGGTTGAGACATGGCAATGTATATATAGACACATTTTGCGGGAGTGGGAGTACACGTGGCGCTTCTACAGTGGATCTGGTCCCACTTTGAACCGTTGCTTTGGCTAGGAATATAAAATTGAATCTAAGCCATGCAAAAATTTGAACAATTTGTATTTTCTTTGCATTTTTTCCTTTTTTATCAAAGAAATAAATGATTTTGAGTATGATTAGACTTAAAGTTTTTTTATGTCTAAAATACCGTTTTCATCATAGATCTATGGTTCGTATATCACACTAGAGGGTTCTCTTACCTTCTTATGGTTTCTTGAAAAGGAAAAAAAATTTAAGGGCAGGGGTAGAATTAGTAGTAGATGTGGACCATATAGGTTTGATCTAAACCTGAATTTATTTTGAACGTTTTAGTTAAAATCATAACTCAAACAAAGTGATAATAATTATAATAATTGGAACTCTCATAAAATTAAAATTGTGAGCGAAGAAAAGGGCGAGTAAGCAAGTCGTAAGATTGACACGAGTGGGAGGTGAGATCGACGAAAAACATGGATATGGGAGCTGGGGACATAAACGTGGCAGGATTTATCGAGACTGATTTGTGAACGTTTCATTGTTTTTTATGTTTACAAAAGATAAATGCATAATAACATGAATCAGTTGTACAATATTGTATCACAAAATCCATACGGTTTGAGTCATAAACATGACTTCTCCCTTCTTTTTTGTGTGTTTCTTTTAATTTAATTATTCATTTATTTATTGTTTTTTGGTTGCAAATGTCATGGGAATACTCAGCTTAGACTAGACGAGAAGATAGTGGAAGTAGCGAGCGGTGAATCACTGAAATGAAACTTACGCGATCACAAAGGTTAGTGGAGGACACGCTTTTGTACTTGGGTTTAACAACGATACATGGCACTTGAACGAGTAGCGCGTGGATACACATCGCAGCTTAGGAAGTCTATATAGTTTCGTGGGGTCCAAAACCACCGTTATAACACCGTATAAAGTTCCGCCTGACCCACTGATCCGAGAAAACGACGAAAAATGGAGATAAAAGAGAAATCAGTTTTCCCTTCTTTTGAATTTGTGGGTAGACTTCCCTTTTGTCAATCGGATGTTCCCGAATGTGGGGGAGTATACGTTTATATATATATATATATATATATATATATAGGTGTCAAGGGCTCGGGCTGGGCCAGGTAGAGGAAAAAAGAACCGGTCGATTCCAATTATTTTACCAGGTTTACCGGTTTCGTTCTTTCCCGGTGCAAAAATTTAACGAACGATTTCGGTTCTAATGTGCGAGGTCGGGCCGGGCCGAGCTTATTTAATTTAGGAATTTTTAACTTCTTATAAACTATTTGAAACCTTGTTATCCTTCCTACTCAAGGTCATATACAGTTTACCAATTATATACAAATAAGTTTTAAATGAGTATCCCTTTATAATAAGAATTGAATAAGGAATTTCAATTATTTCCTTATTCCTTTATACTTGCCCCCCTCTCTCTCTCTCCATCTCTCTCTACGTCTCTCTCCCCGTCTGTCTATGTCTTCGTCGCTCTACTCTCCTTCTTTATTTTTTTTTCAATTTTTCTTCATTTGATGTTCCCTGTTTTCTTATGATTTCTTGTTGTATATAGTTTTAATGGAATTCATCAATGTATTTCATTCGTTTTAACTTAGAAATTTCCTTTCATGTTGCACAATTGGTATTCAAATTGAATTGTCAATCAATAAATTTTGACTCTCCATCATTGACAACCATTAAAAAGTTTTGAAGCTTTTGAAATCAAATTTCGATTTTCAAAAAATATTATTTGTTTGGATTGATTGTTGTTGCAAACAATTGGGAATACTGAAGAAGAAGAAGAAGAAGAAGAAGAAGAAGAAGAAGAAGAACACATGACATATTATGTACTTACGAAGTTGTAGAAAAGTCATAGTATAATTGTATATAAGTTGTATTCTTTTGTAGTTATATATATATATTTATTTGTATAAAAGTGGAACAATAGTTATATAATATATGAATCATTGTATAAAATGTATATTTAAGTTATCAATACAATCTTTTCACATAAAGTTATTGATATGTATCAAAATTGTATTAAGAGAGTAAGTTTTGATTGAAATTTTAAAGAGGAAGCACACACCACAGACAAAATATATACAAGACATATTGTATAAATTTGTATAAAAATTGCATTTAAGTTGTATGATATTGTAGTTATATGTATAAATAATGTATAAAAGTTGTAAATAAATTATAAATAAGTTGTATAATATATAATTAGTTGTATGAAATTTGTTTTTACTATGTATAAATCAGATACAAAATATACAAACGTCATATTGTATAAAAATTATATTTAAGTTGTATGATATTGTAGTTGTATTTAATTAGGTAAAAATAGCGTACGAAAGTTGTAGATAAGTTGTAATAAGTTGTACAATATATAAATACTATGTACAAATCAAATACAAAATATACAAGAAACATGTTGTATAAACTTTGTGTAAAAATTATATTTAAGTTGTATGATGTTATAGTTATATTTAAACACACACCATAGTTGTATAATAAGGTTTTAAATCAGACACCACAGATATGTCGATTATGATGAGAAACGTCAGGAGGAGAAACTAATGAGCGCAGAAAATGTGGTCACGGAAAAACATGGCCAAGATAAAGCATCTACATAGATTCCATCAAATTGAACATACGAATTCATGTTGTTTTGCCTCTTATACATGGCATGTGTTGCGATAAAACACACTCACGCAAGTATACGTGGTCGTCAAGTAATAGAGTAGTGAGTAGAGTATCGTTCCCACGAAGACTTATGATTAACTTTTGACTGATTCAAACTCAAATAACTTATCGATTCAAGAGATTTCTCACAAAATAGATAATTTACTAATTTACTGCCTAAAAACTATCAAGTAATGAAATAATTAGAAATCAACCACAACACTTAAGCAATTTCGGATAACAATCAATAGGAGATGATATTCCAGGGTCACGGGTTAGCTAACAATCGTGTTGCGTTCTTTGCTTAAAATGTCTAATTCATCTAGGTTGTTGATTCACAGGGTTGATATTACTCATAAGAATCTGTCGAGTTCTTACTCGCCTATTCAAGCAAACTTAATGCCTATATGTCTATGAAATCAAGATTAATAAGAATGCATTTACACTACCTGTATTTCAACCAAGCAAGGCAATTAGGTATATGTCTAGCCTAATTGCGAATCCGTTCCCCGATGCCCAGGTTCAAGAACTTGCTTTATTTAATTCTATATGCAACCTAGAATTTCCACTTTCAAGTTCAACTCTAGATTCATAGATAGTATTTCACTGTTAGCTACTTAGTAAAATAATTAAGAACAGAATTAAATAAACAACCCAATATGATAAGATCAAATTCGTCAATTTAAACTTCAAACATCAACATTCATGTATCACCCATGACCCTAGAACAATAGGGTTCTTAGCCACTCATGGTCATACAATCATCAAAACTAATGTTTTAAACATAAAATCAATGAATACTAGAATAAGGATGGAAATATTGATCAAATCTGTGCTCCCAAGTGTTCCGTCCTTTTGTTTTTCTCTCCAAGTTAGGTCACCACCTCAAAATCGTATTTATTTTTGTATTTATATCGTGTAAAAACAACCCCGAACGAATATACCCTTTCCTAGCCGAAGTAGAAATTACTCTACAGTTTTTGCCCACCCGCACCGCGCCTCATGCCGCACCCCGCGGCGCGCTTGTGTATTTTTCTTAAACGTACACAGTTTTCTCTTGGCAGGCCATTTTTACACTGCCACGTCCCACCTTGCGGCGCCCCATGCGGTGCGATAGTGTAAATTTCTTAGAGTAAAATTGTTTCATCTTCTTTTGACATCCAGACTTGGTACACGACCTCCGAGCACGATCCCGACTTACTTTATTGGGCTTTCACTCAGACTCCAAAGCTCCAAATTGATCGATTTAGCTCCAAATTAATGTTTAAACTCGGAATCACTTCCCGCAAGGCATAAAATACGTACTAAGTGTAATTCACTATCATTTAAGCTCAAACACACATAAAATACAGTAATTAGAGTACAATACTACGGCTAAAACACGAGTTCTAGCCTAGCATTAACACCTCACACTTAAACCATTGCTCGTCCTCGAGCAATTAAACTACACTTCACCTAGCGGTAACCTTTTCATCAAACAACCTCCCTAACACATCATGCCAAGAATATTTGAAGTAGATTGATCACCATATCATAACATCCCACCCTCAAGACTCGACTCAAAAGTACCACACATTTTTCATAACCTGCTCACTTACTCTAACACAGAGATCAAAGATGTTACCTTACCTTCGCAAATCATGTGCCCTCACGCAAACAATAGAGAATAGTTCCCCTCACAATATTGTTCAAGAAAAATTCGGAACTCAAGATAGAAAGAATCAACTCACTCTCAGAATCAAAATTTATGTGCAACAGAAGACATACTATAGCCTGGCACGTAGTGTATTACTCTACTAATCGATCTCGTTCAGCGAAGGATCAAGTAGGACTTTAATTGGTTGTAATGTAGGCTGCGGGACGTGTAGGATACATATAGATATAGTGGTTACACCTCCCTAAGCACTTTAATACATTTACTTTAACATTTAAACCACATACTTATGTCAAATCATGACTCCACCTTCACATTATTATACACTAATTCCCTACTTCTTTAAGCACAATTACATCAAGAGTCACCACTTATCGAGGAATATTTGTACTACAATAAAACTATTTTTTTCTTTCTTTTTCACTTCAAGTGACTCTTACTTTTTTCTAAACATTGCACCTTTCTCCTTATTTCATTAGTACCACTCAAAAGCCAAACCAACCTCCACTTTAACTTTTACACAGTTCAAAATAATTCAAGTGCTCATGAGAGGTAAAAAGGTTCAAATAGATGGTTAATTCAAATAATTGGGTAATGCTTGTAATGTGGTTGCCAAAGAAACAGGATTATAGGCTCAAAGGGGTTAAGTAAGATACCTAATAATTAGGCGGGTAAAACATATAGTTGGTTCAACAAAGGAATGCCTATATCACTTCCAAGACTGAACAAAACTACTATTTCGCTCTGCAAACACACGGGGCAAGTTCTAGACATCAAATGTAATGCACAGAATATCACAAAAACCTCACTCACACATTGGCACATAACTCACTTAGGATTAGATCTTTCCCGACTCTCTAGTCAAAGTAGTTAAGCAAAGTTATAATCACACAATATAACGCACTTATTTAAGAGTCAAGAATTGAGCCTATGTGTCACAACTAAGGAAAATTGATTCTTTAAATTAGCATTGTGACTCAAAATTCTTTATTCCTATAAAATAAAAAGATTTACCTACACCCGGTTCAAGCAAAACCCTTGGAAAAGAACCACGACACAAAGAAAAACCAAGGGAGAATTGTTACACTACCTAAAAAATATATATACAATAATTAAAATAAAAGACATATTTTTTTGGCTTTTCAAAACAAAATCTCTTTTTTTTCATATCTTTCGACTTCATCTCCTCAAGAAACCAGTCGACGAAATCCATCATCGGGAAGAGTCAAAATTAAAGATTTAATTACTAACTATTATGGGCTGATAGAATTCAAAATTATAGTTTACAGACCATATTGTCAACGAAAGCAAGAAACAAATCAAACAACCTCAATTGGCAAAAAATAAAACTAGTACAAATACAAATACAAACAAATAGGAGCACCCCACCCCACACTTAAGAGATTGCATTGTCCCCGATGCAAAGCAGTAAAATCAAGAGTGAAAAGGTGACTCCCCTGAGTCCCGTGGCCTAATCATCATCACCCTCGAAGGTGCGCAAATACTCCTCATAATTGGAGGGAACGGAGTTCACATCCTCATTTGGTGGCAACTGTCTTCCTCTTGCCAATCCCAACCACTGTTGAGCAGAAAGGGGGTGATCTTGCTGCAACTCCTCCAAGTCGGTCTCCCCCCTTTCTGAGCGAAGATGCAAGTCAGCAAACAACAACTGCAGTGTCTCCTCAACACGAACAAGCCTTTGGTCTGAATTAACAACAACAACAGGAAGATCTATCACTGACGTGACATCAAAGGCCCTGATAGGATACGTCACTGGAATGGTCCGTTCATAGTGAAACTCCTCCTCTACGAGGTGTGCCCTCAGCAAAAGAGTGATCATACTCGGGTAGTGTAGGCGGCGGGACCCAAGTGGTCGCACTTTAGCAATGTGCCACAGCATGATTTTTCCAAGATCCAACTCCATTTGTGTCAACAAGGCATATATCAAACACACTTTCAGCCGTGGGACATTAGTGTCACATGATTTTGGCATTAATTAACCGCAAAACAACCCTGGCTGGACGCAGGAATGATTCTTTCTTCTTGTCCTTGTGGAATTCATTCGCATCCCGTGTCCATACGACAGAAGAGCCAATGCCACAAAGCTGTCGGCGGATAGCCAGATAGTCTGGCCGACGGAGAAAGCTCTGAAAGAGTTTGTGGGAATGCTCTGTGAAGACCATAATCCGATTGATCACTTTGTAAGAGAATGGAATCACTTTACCTCGTACCCGCACTTCGTACACAGCATCCATGCTTGCCTCAGGTTGACAGTTGGCATAAAACTCCTTGACCAGGTTCACATTCACCGCATCACCTGGACGGAACAGACTGTCAAAACCCAAAGCCCGAATGTTGTTTTATATCTCACTATATTTGTGGGCCAACTTCTCATCATCAATAGCAACCTTAGGCTCTGGGTTCACCGCAAGGACAAAAGTCTGGAACTAGTGTTGAGCATGGGTTGAGACAACCCAAATACCATATTTTCACTCTGGCACCACATCCGCATCAGGATCAATGTACTCCTCTTCCTCCTCCACTAGGGAGGGGAGGTTCCAGCCTACCTCCTCGACGGCTACTAGCGGCAACCTCAGAAGAACCTGTATTAGAATGTTTGCTTGGGTGGCGAGACATTGTACCTGCCAAACCAAGTCTCATAACTCCTAAACTCTAATTATCCTATACTACAATTATCTAAACTATTCTAAACAAAACAAAAAGAAAGTAATAAGCATAAACAAAAAAAATTGGGTTGCCTCCCAACAAGCGCCTAATTTAACGTCGCGGCACGACTCAACCCGTTTTCAAGCATCAGCCAAGTTCATCGAGGTATTGTATCGTGCAATGTCACCACCCCAATAATTTTTTAATCTCTACCCATTTACCAAGAAGGTACCACTTGAGCTCGTATTTGTTACACCCCATAGTCTCGTATGTGAGAGTACGTCGTAAGTCAATTGATGTAAGCTCTGAAATGAGATCATCTTTGAAAGTACATAAAGTAAGTTAATAATGTTACCTTGAGGTTACAAATATTTAAGATCATTAATAATGAGTACCAAGAGGGTTGGAAAGCTTAGAAGCTAAACCAATTGAAGAAAATAAGTTTCGTCGGAAGTAGACGAGTTTGGAATGTTATAACATGTACTTTAGGGTGAGACTACGGTTCATTAAATTATAAGGAGGTTATTATATGAGTTAATATTTTTGTATGATAGTCGTGTGCTACATTTTGAATTCAAGCAAGTTGTGGAGCAAAAGTTGGAATAGGTCTTCACAAGTTACATTCATAAATTTGTTGAAACTTAGGTAAAATGTATCTGAGATTTTCTCCAAATATACTTGGAATTAGGGGATTAAATACCAACCAAATTGAAGATCTATGACTCTACTCATTAAACTGTTCATCGATACGACATAGGAGTAGAGAGATATCAGCAGTTTCGCGAGACTACACAGATATCATAAGAGAGAAGTAGGTGGATCACTAGAGATTTTTGAGCAATACATTTCATGTGTTATATGAGGTCTTATTGAGACATATTATATATTTAAGGTCTTGGAAATTAGTTTCCAACGCTCTTAACCGTTCATTCATATGACATGGGGATAAAAGTATATAAGCGTCGGAAGATTGACCAATCCTAGGGTGCCAAGCTAGCACCTCTTTGACTTTTTCAAAGTTGATATATATAAGTCTTAGGTCGGCTTTCTCTTCATTATTCAGCATAACACTACCAGAGAACACCCATAAACATAACCTCAAGCTATATTCTAGGGTTTCAAAGAAGATTATCATCCCGGGCATGAAATCGAGAAGCGATAACATCAAAACGATCCCTACGACGTAAGTGTCATTATACCGCCTCTCCTTTTTCTTTATAGTTAGAGTTTTGGAAGGTATTTATTAGTTAAGAAACGTCTAATATCTGTATTTAAGTGTTTAAATATCAAGGAAGGTTGATAAATGTATTTCCTAATAGTTAGAACTCACGGGACGGTGATCGGAAGCCGTGAGTTCGAGTTATTTGACTTGTAGCGGACTGTCCATATAGATGTAGGGTTGTGGTCTGGTCGATCGTTGTAACATTTCCGGGTCGTTTGACAAGACTACGGTGGTCGTCTTATATATGAAGTGATTAGGTTGTGTGTGGACTATTTTGGGAGACTCAATATGATTATTATTGATGTTGTTTGGGCTGTTTGGTAATTGTTTTTACTTGTGTGAAGTCATTTATATAGGGGAGAAGCTGTCCATTTCATCGTAAAATAGGTTGTGGTCGATACATATTAGTTATGACGCTTAAATGATAACGATATTGTCGTTTCTCTTATTGTAGATTAAGGAGTTGTGACATTTGCGTAGCTTGAGGTTGGGGCAGTGTATACAAGGTATGTGAGGCTATCCCTTTCCTTCTTTTGCACGACTCCAATTGTACATAATGCAATGAACGAGCTTCCAAAGATACTCTACTCTTAGAAGCTAGCAGTACTTACATTGTTTCCCTCCTTATGGAACAATTGATGTTGAGGTTGTTCTCTTATTCTTATGTTATAAATGTTATTGGTACTTCCTGATTCTTATAAGATTCTTGATGAATAGTTAATCCTAATAACGTGTGCGCAAAATATCGACCTTACGTCACTCCGAAAGGTTCAGAATATGATTCCAATGAGTCCTACATGCATTATATATATATGTATCTATTTTACTCTACCGATCCGCGCTATAGTCGGCCGAGTATGGCACCTATTGTGCAACCACTGATCAGTTGGGTTTACCGAGCTTCACGTGGTCGGGTACGTTTTATCGAGCCTATTACAGCCGAGTATAATATGATGATGATGATGCCCACAGAGGCGGATGTTTAAAATATTTATGTATATGTATGTATGTATCACACATTTCATGTCAGTAGCCCTCAGAGGAACCCAGATGTTACAGGTTGTATATTCTCTATCCCTGTTTACATTACTGTTCTTACTTATGCTTTCCTGCCTTACGTACTCAGAACTTTATTCTTACTGACGTCCTTTTTATTTGTGGACGCTGCATGTCGTGCTCTAGGTCCTGATAGACAGGTAGACGCAGCTCCCCCACCATAGTAGGATTTCTAGTTCAGCGGTTATAGGCGAGATCCCTTCTCCGGACTTGTCGTGGTCTTGGTATGCATTTTTGTTATAGATATTATGGGTATGTCGGGGCCTTGTTCCGGCTATGTTGCATTACTTATGCTCCTTTAGAGGCTCATAGATAGGTTTCGGCTTATGTATAGTTTGGTATGCCTTGTTGGATGATTTTGTTGTATGGTCTTTCATGGAAGCGTAGTAGCTCCTAACTTACATGTAGTTTCTTGGCAGTCTTGTTATCCCATGTTATGCATGTTCATTCCATTATCTTTCATTGTTTGGTGTTCATAATCCATATCTACCACTTATATTGATCTCGTTGGCGCTTAAAGATAATAAGAAGGTTAGATAAAATGTACGTTGGTGCTCAGCGAGTATGGCTCGGGTGCTAGTCATGATCCTCCAGTTTGGGTCGTGAAAAACTTGGTATCAGAGCAGGTTTGTCCTAGGGGTTGTCTATGAGCCGTGTCTAGTAGAGTATTGTTTATGGGTGTGTTGTGCACCACACTTATAAGCAAGAGGCTATAGGGCATTTAGGACTTTTACGCTTTCTTCTTACTCTAGATCGTGTGGTAGAGCTCAGTCGTAAGAACTCTATTTCATCAATTCTATCTTATTTATAATACGACGATGCATACATCAAGAAAGACGTTTGGTAAGGGATTGCATGTGGCTGTGAAAGAGTTGAGTCAGAGGAACTCGATTTTGCATGATGCCTATGATGAGTAAATGTAAGGTCTTCAGTAGATTATGTGTGTACTAAACGGGTAAGCCACATGATAAGGATCCTTAAGGCAAAGAATATCTATCCACCCCTAGGGTGAAAAGAAATGAGAGATTCAGAAGATAGATACAAGTTTCAACAAGAAAAAGAATCGAGATGAAGAAGGGTACGAGGTGCCCAGTTAATGAAGATTGTCAATATTTACGATTCAAGCAGAGAAATACAAGCATATTGAATTACCTATAATTGTAATAGAGGTATGTACAATTGGCCATACCCTTTTCAATTATGCCCTATGAGAGCTAACTGAAATAATTTAAGAGAAGGATAGGATATCAGGATCCAGCTGGGGTTAGAGTAACCGAAAATTGTGGATAGATTGTTATCATTATTTAACATTTTTGAAGGGTAGTGCAGGGCATGGTAATAGTTCTCATTGGGAGATAGCCAGATAGTCACTCTAGAATAATACAGTCCGATATGAATACTAGAATGTTCAGGAAGTTCAGAAGATATCCTAGAAGGGAGGAATATTTACCTTAGGATGACTCCTACCCCTAGTAAAGAGAGAATGTTAGTCGACCCAATGGCCAATGAGATGGTGCAAGGGGATATAAAAGCGAAAGACTATTTTGTTGATGTTTTTATAATAAGGTAATAGACAGAGATATTAGTAGGAGAATAAGAAGAGAGTAAATGAAGCATTATGAGTAAATATGATAAATGAGTGATAACGGTAAATCAAAATTAGATAGGATGACAGAGGCTATAGTTAAGTGAAGGAAACGATAAGAGGAGACATGTCTTGAGAAAATAAAAGTATAAGCCCTAAAGTCATATCCTCATTTCGAGAAATCAGTTGCTATAGTCCAACGTGATTACCATAAGGAAAAGTTAGACCCTGAGTAATAGAAATTAGTATGGGATAGAAAAGAAAATTTGAACATGGATTAAGGATCGATGGAATTGGTAATAGTCGGCATCATTTCAAAGATCATGTTTCGACAATAATAGAGTGGACAACAAAAGAATAACCTATAAAGGTAATTCACAAAGATGCTTTCCTAAAGCAAGCACCATGAGTAGAGTTAAGCTTAAAGGACTGAATGTGCCAGTTACACCACGTGTCACCCTCGTGTGTAAGGTATTCGGTTATGTTTGGTATTGAAGGGTTACCGCAAGGCGAGTGATGTCAGTGAAAATGTGAAAAGATTCCAAAGATGATGAAGTAACTATGGATTAAAAAGGAAGAATGTAGTAAAAAGGCAAAAGGAATGAGATTGCATTTATCCAGATCCTACAGATATAATATGACTCCAGAACATTATGTAAGCATTACGCCGGAGAGAATAAATAAGGTTTCGCACTCGATGATGTTGATAAATAAGTGGAAATGAACACTTGATACATAAAGATCCCATATGAGAGGTAAGTAAGACAAAGGACATAACCCAAAAGGCTCTACATAAAATACAGATATGAGAGTGCACCAACGAGTAGTTTGTAGTTGATTCAGGAAGATCCTAGTTATGGCAAGATAGGAGGATACAGACAAATCAGTAGATCGTGCAAGATAAACGTAGGGAAACCCAACATAGGGATATAACTCTCGCAGATATGATGCCATCGTGATCCTTGAGTAATATTAATATAGAAGTTTGGGTAAAGGTACCGTATAAGTGTTGCGGAAATAAAAGAAAGTGCCACTAGGGAGATAGTCTAATTTCACTTCAGAAGCAACCTTGGGCGCGGAGGTAAGTAACTAAGGATAATTATAGGCGAGTGAGAACATCAGAAATATCGTGGGGGTATACAATGTAATAAGCTCGCAGCTTTACAAGAGTCAGAGGGTCTTCCCTAAGCACTGCAACGAAAGACTAGCTGAGGAAATAAGGAAGAAGGCTTCAACATAAGCATAGTGACCTAAAGAAGAAATGGTCTTATAACAACTTTCTCACTACAATATTGTATACATTCCATAAGTAAGTGGCACGTATCGTGGATAATGAACGGGAAGAAGAAGAAAAAGTCAAAAGTTGATAATTGAGATCATATGAGTTACAGGAAACACCCCTATTCGTGGGCACAAAGATAAGCCAAGTATCCATGCAGCAAGTGGCAGAACGACCAGGAAAAGAAAGTGCTTACATTTAAAGACAACTGGGAAGGCATCAAAGGAAATATATGGTGCTAGCATGTTAAAAGGAATGTTGCGAGTAGTAAAAATAGATATGCGTAGGTCACAAGATAAAGTATGGTAGGGCAACAAAGTTTTATCTAGATAGGAGTAAGGATAAGAAAAGGTGAGTGAGAAGGTGACGGGAGTTGGTTAGTCCTCACAATTAAACTCATCATTGATGGTTTCCATAAGTTGTAGAAAGCTCGATAAATCCTGAGTGAACTCATGGGAGTTTAAGACTAGGAGAATTTAGAAGAGATGGAATGCTGCCCCAGTGGTAGAATAAGGGTGTAATTGTGATAGATAAGAGGATGACGCTTAGTCATTTTATTGGGTAATGATTCAAAGAAAAGGGATTTCATGAACTGCACGGGATTAGAATACCCCCATAGGTGAATCGCATTTGGATTCTATGAAATACATTTATTGGATTATAGTATCGTCCCTAAGTGGAGCAGTAAAATCACTTCAGATGTTCCCCGATGAGACATGAGCCCTAGTGACGATATATTACATAAGAGGTTTAAAATTATCAGTGGTATATTATAGATCAACATTAAGGTGAATCAACAATAGATGGATGAAAGTTACAAATATGAGATGAGATTAGGTATTCATTATTAAGATGAATAGTAATAAGAAAGCATTAAATGACTTAGATTTATACATATAAGATAAGCAACGAGAGAATAACTTGGAGTTGGGTAGACCTCGATAATAATAAACTGAAGTAAGAGTTATAGTATAGTATGACCTAACTAGTTGTGGTAAAGCCATAAGCATAGATAACTGAGGCCCTGAAGCAAGATATAGCAATAGTTTTAAGTTCAACAAAGTACCAATCAAATAACTTTAGTACACCTATAGATGCCCAAAGGGACAACTTGTCATAGTACTATATACGTTCACAAAGTGAATCCTAAAGATAGGTTAAAAGCTAACAAGAAAAAAAAAGGAGATAAGAGTCGCATTGGCGCACATTCAAAGTTAGAATCGTCTAGGCTGCATGAAATAAGGTAGAAATAGTTACGACATTGGAAGAATTTTGACAACAAGACGTGGTGTGAGAAAAGGCCTAAAGGGGGGGAATGACCTAGCCTTCGGATTTATTCACATAATAGTTGCCTAGATGTCAATGACAGTACTAAATTATTCATAAGAGCTACAGGTTATGAAACTGATAAGCGCATCACTAAACATTCGAGGACGAATGTTCCAAAGGGGGGAATGATGTAACACCCCATAGTCTCGTATGTGAGAGTACGTCGTAAGTCAATTGATGTAAGCTCTGAAATGAGATCATCTTTGAAAGTACATAAAGTAAGCTAATAATGTTACCTTGGAGGTTACAAATATTTAATATCATTAATAATGAGTACCGAGAGGGTTGGAAAGCTTAGAAGCTAAACCAATTGAAGAAAATAAGTTACGTCGAAAGTAGACGAGTTTGGAATGTTATAACATGTACTTTAGGGAGAGAATATGGTTCATTAAATTATAAGGAGGTTATTCTATGAGTTAATTATTTCGTATGATAGTCGTGTACTACGTTTTGAAGTCAAGCAAGTTGTGGAACAAAAGTTGGAATAGGTCTTCACAAGTTTCATTCATAAATTTGTTGAAACTTAGGTCAAATATATCTGCATTTTTCTCCAAATATACTTGGAATTAGGGGATGATATACCAACCACATTTAATATCTATGAGTCTGGTTTCTAACACATTAAACCGTTCATCGATACGACATAGTAGTAGAGAGATATTTGCAGTTTCGCGAGACTGCGCAGACATCATAAGGGACAAGTAGGTGGATCACTAGAGCTTTTTGAGCAATACATTTCATGTGTTATATGAGGTCTTATTGGGACATATTATATACCAAATTGAAGGTCTTGGAATTTAGTTTCCAACTCTATTAACCGTTCTTTCATACGACATGGGGATAAAAAGATATAAGCGTCGGAAGATGGACCAATCCTAGGGTGCCAAGCTAGCACCTCTTTGACTTTACAAAGTTGATATATATAAGTCTTAGGTCGTATTTATCTTCATTTTTCAGCATAACATGACCAGAGAACACCCATAAACATAACCTCAAGCTATCTTCTAGGGTTTCAAAGAAGATTATGATCCCGGTCATGAAATCGAGAAGCGATAACATCAAAACGATCCCTACGACGTAAGTGTCATTATACTGCCTCTCCTTTTTCTTTATAGTTAGAGTTATGGAAGGTACTTCTTAGTTAAGAAACGTTTAATATATGTATTTAAGTGTTTAAATATCAAGTAAGGTTGATAAATGTGTTTCCTAATAGTTAGAACTCACGGGACGGTGATCGGAAGCCGTGAGTTCGAGTTATTTGACTTGTAGCGGACTGTTTTGTGTTGCTGTTGGGCTGCGTGTTTTACTACTGTTTTGTGGAGTTTTTGAGGAGCAAGGGTGTGGAGAAACACCATATAGATGTAGGGTTTTGGGCTGGTCATTCGTTGTAATATTTCCGGGTCGTTTGACACGACTATGGTAGTCGTCTTATGTATGAAGTGATTAGGTTGTGTGTGGACTATTTTGGGAGACTCAATATGATTATTATTGATGCTGTTTGGGATGTTTGGTTATTTTTTTGACTTGTGTGAAGTCATTTATATAGGGGAGGTGCTGTCCGTTTCATCGTAAAATAGGTTGTGGTCGATACATAATAGTTATGATGCTTAAACGATAACGATAGTGTCGTTTCTCTTATTGTAGATTAAGGAGTTGTGACATTTGCGTAGCTTGAGGTTGGGGAAGTGTATACAAGGTATGTGAGGATATACCTTTCCTTCTTTTGCACGTCTCCAATTGTACATAATGCAATGAAAGAGCTTCCAAAGATACTCTACTCTTAGAAGCTAGCAGTACTTACATTGTTTCCCTCCTTATGGAACAATTGATATTGAGGTTGATTCTCTTATTCTTATGTTATCAGTGTTATTGGTACTTCCTGATTCTTATAAGATTCTTGATGAAGAGTTAATCCTAATAACGTGTACGGAGAATATCGACCTTACGTCACTTTGAAAAGTTCAGAAAATGATTCCAATGAGTCCTACATGCATTATATATATATGTATCTATTTTACTCTACCAAGCCACGCTATAGTCGGCCGGGTATGGAACCTATTGTGCAACCACTGATCAGTTGGGTTTACCGAGCTCCACGTGGCCGAGTACATTTTATCGAGCCTATTACGGCCGGGTATGATACAATGATGATGCCCACAGAGGCGGATGTTTTAAAGGTTTATGTATATATATGTATGTATCACACATTTCATGTCAGTAGCCCTCAGAGGTACCCAGATGTTACAAGTTGTATATTCATTATCCCCGTTTACATTACATTTCTTACTTATTCTTTCCTACCTTACATACTCAGTACTTTATTCGTATTGACGTCCTTTTTGTTTATGGACGCTGCATGTCGTGCTGCAGGTCCTGATAGAAAGGTAGATGCAGCTCCCCCACCATAGTAGGATTTCCAGTTCAGCGGTCATATGCGAGATCCCTTCTCCGGACTTGCCGTGGTCTTGGTATGCATTTTTGTTATAGATATTATGGGTATGTCGGGGCCTTGTTCCGGCTATGTTGCATTACTTATGCTCCTTTAGAGTCTCATAGACAGGTGTCGGCTTATGTATAGTTTGGTATGCCTTGTCGGATGATTTTGTTGTATGGTCTTTCATGGAAGCGTAGTAGCTCCTAACTTACATGTAGTTTCTTGGCAGTCTTGTTATCCCATGTTATGCATGTTCATTCCATTATCTTTCATTGTTTGGTGTTCATAATCCATATCTACCACTTATATTGATCTCGTCGGCCCTTAAAGATAATAAGAAGGTTAGATAAAATGTACGTTGGTGCTCGACGAGTATGTCCCGGGTGCTAGTCATGATCCTCCAGTTTGGGTCCTGACAGTATCACGCAATTCCACCGCTCCATGAGGCCTCACACTTACCATAATGCGTCGTCTAGCTTCCCGGCCCAGTCCTTTCTATTTCCACTTAATGTTTTCTCCAGAATCTGCTTTACCTCTCTATTTGACACTTCCACTTGATCACTCGTTTGGGGATGATAGGCAGTGGAAACCTAGTGCTTAACTCCATACTTTGTTAGAACATTATTCAACAATTTGTTGCAGAAGTGAGTTCCTCCATCGCTTATCAACACTCTTGGAGTCCCAAAACATGTGAAGATGTGCTTCTTTACAAAGCTTACCACTACCTTTGTGTCATTAGTAGGAAGAGCAACGGCCTCCACCCATTTTGAAACATAGTAAACCACCACCAAGATGTACCTGTGACCTTTAGAGTATGGGAACGGTTCCATGAAATCAATCCCCCAAACATCAAAAAGCTCTACTGCCAGAATATTTTGCAAAGGCATCTCATGCTTCTTCGTGATTGTTCCAGTTCTTTGGCACCTGTCACACTTTTTAACAAAGGCATGTGCATCCTTAAACAATTTTGGCCAATAGAAACCTGATTGTAGCACTTTTTGGGCGGTTCTATCCCTACCGTGATGACCTCCGTATGGTGAAGCATGACAGTCATGCAATATTTCATTCATCTTTTCCTCAGGGACACACCTTCGCACCAAGTGATCTGTGCACTGCCTATATAGGAATGACTCATCCTATATGTAGAGCCTCACATCATGTAGGAATGTTCTTCTATTATCTGGTGTCAATTTTGGTGGCGTCACCCCACTTGCAATAAAATTCACATAATCTCCATACTAGGGGGCTTCATCTGAGGTTACTGCTAATAACTGCTCATCAGGAAATGTTTCTTTGATTGACCCTCTTTCAGCTACATGGCTCTGATTTTCTAATCTGTACAAGTGATCAGCCACTTGATTCTCTGTCCCTTTTCGATCTCGGATTTTTAAGTCAAATTCTTAGAAGAGGAGGTCCCAACGAAAGAACCTCGGTTTGGCGTATTTCTTTTCAAACAAGTATCTGATAGCTGAATTATCTGTGTAGACGATGACTTTGGTCCCTACTAGATAGGATTAAACTTGTCAAATGCCCACACCATTACAAGCAACTCTTTTTCAGTAACTGTGTAATTCATCTGAGCTGGATTCATAGTTTTGCTCGCATTATAAATTAAGTGAAATATTTTATCCCTCATTTGCCCCAAAACAACTCCGATTGCTATGTCACTTACATCCTACATCAACTCAAATGGCTGCGCCCAATCTGGGGCAATGATAATTGGTGCAGTCACAAATCTCCCCTTCAGCTCCTCAAATGCTTTCAGATAGGCATCATTAAACTTGAAGGGGACGTCTTTATCAAGAAGCCTGCACAAAGGAGAAGAAAGTTTCATAAAATCTTTAATGAAACGACGATAAAAACCTGCATGGCCCAAGAAACTTCGAATGCCTTTGACGGATGTCGGTGGGGGCAATATTTCAATCCCTTCCACCTTTGCTTTATCCACACGCAAACCATTTTGGACACCTTTTTCCCCAAAACTATACCTCCACGTACCATGAGATGACACTTTTCCTAGTTTAGTACCAGGTTCGTCTCTTCACACCTAGCAAGCACTTTATCAAGGTTCATTAAACAATTATCAAAAGAACACCCAAACACAGAAAAATCATCCATGAACACTTCTACGAACCTTTCAACCATGTCAGTAAAAATGGCCATCATACACCTTTCAAAAGTCGCAGGTGCATTACAGAGACCAAAGAGAATTCTCTTGAACGCATACGTGCCATATGGACACGTAAATGTGGTTTTCTCTTGGTCCTCTAGGGCTATAACAATATGATTATACCCCGAGTAACCATCCAGTAAATAGTAGCATTCCTGTCCAGCTAATCTATCAAGCATTTGGTCAATAAAAGGGGAGGGGAAAGTGGTCCTTTTCGGGTGGCACTGTTCAATTTTCTATAATCTATGCAAATTCTCTACCAGTGACAGTTCTTATAGGAATTAAGTCATTATTTCCATTAACCACTACAGCCATCCCCCCTTTCCTAGGCACACATTGAACGTGGCTTACCCATTTGCTATCAGAGATTGGAAATACAATACCTGCATCAAGCCCCTTAATCACTTCTTTTCTTACCACCTCTTTCATGATTGGATTTAGGCGGCGTTGTTTCTATGCACTTGGCTTGTATTTGTCCTCTATGAGGATTTTATGCATGTAGAAAGCTGGACGAATGCCTCTAATGTCAGACATCGTCCACCCAATTGCTCTCTTGTGTTCACGTAGCACTCTCAACAACTTTTCTTCCTGCAATTTAGACAAGTCATAAGAAACAATAATAGGTAAAGTGTCAGAACTACCCAAATAAGCATATTGAAGGTGAGGGGGAAGGGGTTTAAGCTCAAATTTTGGAGTTTCTTCAATTGACGACTTTGGAGGAGGCCCACTTGGCCTATTTAGGGTCTCAAAGGGGTGTAATCCCTGTATGTAAGCACACGATGCATCTAGGATATGCATCATCTCCTCAACCTCATCATCAATCTCCAAGCTACGAACAACATGAGTGTTTTTTCTAGAGAATCGGCTAAATATACACTCGTGTCAAGAAGTTGCTCATCCACCTTTACAACAGATATCATAGAGAGCTCCTCATAATGGCGGGGAAGTTGGATCGCCTTGTAGACATTAAAGACTGCTTCCTCTTTGTGTACCCTCATATTCATTTTTCCTTCTCTCACTTGAATAATTGCATCACCAATAGCCAAGAGAGGTCGTCCCAATATAATTGGAACTTATTCATCAGCCTCAAAATCTAGGATAATGAACTAGCTGGGAAGATAAATTTTCCAATTTGCAGCAATACATTTTCAATTACTCCTTCATGGTAGGCTATAGACCTATCAGCTAATTGCAACATCACAATGGTTGGTCTTGGAGCTCCCAGACACAATTTCTTGAACAAGGAAAAGGGCATCAGATTTATGCTCGCCCCTAAATAAAAAAGAGCACGACCCACATCAATATTACCAATTCTCACAGGGATGGTGAAGCTGCCAGGATCCTTAAGCATTTGAGGAAGCTTGTTTTGGACCCTTGAAGTGCATTCCTCAGTAAATGCAACTGTCTCGAACTCAGTCAATCTCCTCTTGTGAGCCACTATATCTTTTATATACTTAGCATACTTTGGAATTTCACGAAGTACATCCACCAATGGAATATTCAACTGAACCTGACTCAACATAGAGAGAAATTTGTTGAACATGTGATCATCATTTTCTTCTGCAGGGGAAACGTGGTGGTGGCCTTGCAACCTCCATTGGCTGTGAACTTGCATCATTTTTCTTTGACTCGTGTGTTGCCTTAGGAATCAAATCCCCCTTAGGTATAGGCTTGTCCTTTCTTTTCTTTGGCACTTCCTCTAGTTCCCTCTCGTTTCTGAGTGTAACTGCATTAACTTGAGGGTCCTTCTCTGTATCACTGGGAAGAGCGCATGCATCTAGTATCTTGATTTGCTTCTAAATGCCCCATTTGCCTCTTTAGATTTCTGAAATTGGTTGTGAGCTGTTGATTATCAAGCAACAACTTCTTCAGCAAGTCATCCGTACTCTCTTCTATTTGTTGGGGTGGCTTCTAAGGCTGATTGAAATTTCCTTGGAGCCTAAAAAGATTCAGATTCTGTTGATTTCCGCCCCATGAGATGTTAGGATGATTCTTCCAATTTGAATTGTAAGTATTTCCATATTGTGCATGCTGATTCATCATACCTCTGCTCCGTTGCCCTACATAGTATATAGATTCAGGATTCGTGGGGCACATGTCACTCATATGACTGTCACCTTATAGTTCGCAACAAATAGACATATGTTGTACATATTGCATCTGTTGTGTTTGTTGCATTGTCATTCTATTCATCTGATTTGCCAATTTTTCAATATCTGCTCTCATGGCTGAGAAGTCGTCAAGCTCAATCACCCCAGCTTCCTTTTGTTTAATTGCTCTTCTTGAGTCCCCATCTCCTTTCCAATTATGATCATTAGCAGTGAAGTTGTTTAGCAGGAGCTGGATTTCACTATATGGTCTCTCCATGCAACTACCCCCACAAGAGGAGTCAAGATTCATCTTTGATGCCTCGTCTAGCCCATCAACAAAATTATGAACCAACACCTCATGAGTCTGACAATGATGCGGGCAGTCTTTCAGTAGCTTCTTGTATCTTTCCCAAACTTGACGAAGTGTCTCGCCATCCCGTTGTTGGAACCCAAGAATTTGGCTCCTCAGCGACTGTCTTCTTAGTAGGGAAAACTTGACTAAGAATTTCCTTACTAGATCATCCCAAGTGCGTATTGAGTTTGTGAGCTCCTTTGGCAACCATTCCTTAGCTTCCCCCAACAGTTAAAAGGGAAACTCAGCCTGACATTGTCCTTGGAAACATTCGGATAATTGTAAGTATCTGTAATTTCCAAGAAGTTTTGAATGTGCCTCTGCGAGTCTTCATGAGATAGACCCACATATTGCCCTATACACTGAATCAGCTGTGCTATGTACTGTTTAAGATCAAAATGCCATATGATATCATGCTTCACAATAGCCTGAGTCATATTAGCAAGATTGGGCCTCGCGACTTCTATCACCGGACGCTCTTCATTACCTGCCATCTCTATTGGTTGTGGTTGAACTACGATGTACAACTCTCGTTCTATTCTGGTTCTAGCTTCGACTTCGTTCCTCACTCTTTGAAGTGTTCGTTCAATTTCTGGATCAAAAGAAAGGAGGTTGTTAGCGCTTCTACTCCTCCGCATTCAAGAGAAGAGCCTGCATTCACACAAACAAGGCAACCTAAAAATTAAAACTTGAAAAAATAACTAATAAAAGCTTAACTCAGTCAAGTAGCTAATTTCTAAGTCCCCGGCAACAACGCCAAAAACCTGTTATAATCAAACACACTCACGCAAGTATACGTGGTCGTCAAGTAATAGAGTAGTGAGTAGAGTATCGTTCCCACGAAGACTTATGATTAACTTTTGAATGATTCAAACTCAAATAACTTATCGATTCAAGAGATTTCTCACAAAATAGATAATTTACTAATTTACTGCCTAAAAACTATCAAGTAATGAAATAATTAGAAATCAACCACAACTGTAACGACCTGACCGGTCGTTTTGGAGAGTTAGCGCCCCGATCCCCTGATAATTGTTCCTCCCATGTCTTATTAGGTTAATGGAACAAGTCGGAGCGTTGAGTGATGAAAATTGGAGTGTTTTTGGACATATAGTCCTTTAAGGTGAGCTTTAACCTTAGGAATTGGGCCGGAGCGGGAGCTGTGTGAAGACGGACCCGGAATGGAAATCCGTTGACTCCGTTAGCTCCGTTGAGTGATTTCGGGGTTGGGAGCGTGTTCGGAATGTTTTTTTGAGGTCAGACGTAGATTTAGGCTTGAATTGGCGAAAGTTAGAATTTCGGCGATTTCAGCCGATAGGTGAGATTTTGATTTCGGACTCGGAATGGAATTCCAAAAGTGACAGCAGGTCCGGAATGTCAATTATGACCTGTGTGCAAAATTTGAGGTCATTCGGAC
>MDKH01240576.1:0-45756 GCA_005239495.1 Nicotiana undulata
TATATATATATATAATTTTCTCTCAATTTCATGCCTAAATGCGTGGTAACAATCCAAAAATACAAATTCTAGGTTTTCCACCAAAACCCCAAATTTCTTCTAATTTCAAGGTTCAAATCCATATATAATTATGTATTTAACTTGCAATAGGTGGGAATCACTTACCTTGACATTGATGACGAAAATATCCCTTCCAAGAGCTCTAAACACCACCCAACCAAATGAAAAATGGAGGAGAAATGGACAAATCCCGTCTTTAAAACACTCTGCCCAGCACTGCCTTTTCTTCGCGATCGCAGGAACGACTTCGCGATCGCGAAGGATAAACTTACTGCCTCCATATTTTCTTCTACGCGTTCGAATGAGCCTACCCGCGTTCGCATAGGCTTCCGAAATCTCAGCTCCGCGTTCGCGTCTGCCGTGTCGCGTTCGCGATGCACATTTGCCTCTCCATCTCCCGTTCCTCTTCGCGATCGCGATACATACAAGGTGCACCAGAAACCAGCAGCAGCAAACCATGGAGAAATGAGCTGAAACCATCCCGAAACACACCCGAGGCCCTCGGGACCTCAACCAATTATACCAACACGTCCCAAAACACATTACGAAATTAGTCGAGTCTTCAAATCACGAATCGCAACCCGATTCAAGCTTAATGAACTTTAAAACTTCAAACTTCTATATTCGATGCCAAAACCTATCAAATCACATCCGATTGACCTCAAATTTTGCACACAAGTCATATTCGACATTACAGATGTACTCCAACTTCTGGTATCGGAATTTCGACCCCGATATCAAAAAGTCCACTTCCAGTCAAACTTCTCAAAAACCTTCAAATTTCTAACTTTAGCCAAATGACTCCAAAATGACCTACGGACCTCCGAATTTACTTCCGATTGCGCTCCCAATACCAGAATTACCATACGGATCTATTCCCAAGCTCGGAATCCCAAACGGACATCGATAACACTGAAATGCACTTTAACCCAAACTTATGAAATTCTTCCAAAGACTAACTTCCACAATAGGCGCCGAAACGCTCCCGGGCCATCCAAAACCCGATCCGGACATACACCCAAGTCCAAAATCATCATACAAACCTGATGAAACCTTCAAATCCCGATTCTGAGGCCTTTTACCCAAAAATATGATCTTAGTCAATTCTTTCAACTTAAAGCTTCCGAAATGAGAATTCTCTTTCCAAATCAACTCCGAACTCCCAAAACTTCAATTTTGACTACGCGTACAAGTCATAATACCTGAAGTGAAGCTGCTCATGGCCTCAAACTGCCGAACGACGCGCTCGAGCTCAAAACGGCCGGTCGGGTCATTACAAGAAAAATAATGGCTATTTTTCAATGACTTTGCAAACGCTGACTATTTTTGAATGATCACTCCGAAAATTGGCTAGCCCGTGCTATTTTTACTATAAATAGTCAACTGATTAGGAGATCCTGATATTCCGTTCATCTTGCGAGAGCAAAACGAAGTAGCAAATCTTCTGGGCAAAGCAATGCATTTGGCACAAAGATATTAAAGGAGTATCTTGTACTCTGTCACTTCATTTCCTTTCTTACTGCATTTTTAGAATATCCTCAACTCTTAAAACTCACAGCAATATCCTTGAGGTACGTACGTTTACCACCATTATAACACCCATCTTAAACACCAACAACTCCATAGCTATGCTCGTCTAATGAGTGAATCTACTAACTGCAGAGGTGGAACTAGGATTTTAACCTTATAGGTCCGGGATTATAATCCTTTTAAATTAATGGGTTTCTAAATCAATAGTTTGTACATATTTATTGGATTTCTTAATACAATATAAGGATTGAACAAAAGCTATGGGTTCGGCTGAAACCTCAACCCAGCTGACAAGTGACTACTAATTACTACTGTGCTTTTACTCTTCTAATATATCTTGATTGTTATTGCATGCAGTTGTAACTTTGAAGCCTAAGTGTTAAACATGAAAGTAGCAGTGGTTGGGGCAGGGATAAGTGGACTGGTTTCTGCATATGAATTGGCTAAAGCTGGTGTCAAAGTTGTGGTTTATGATCTCGGCGGCCACGCCAACCCTGTCACTGTCGACGGCGTTCATCTTGACCTTGGTTTCATGATCTTCAGTCGGGTAAGTACTTTTTTAAAAAGGTTTGACCAAGTAGTTTTTAAATTTATTAGGCAAAAAACAAATTACGAAAATTACATATTTTAAAATTCGCAGATTTTGTAAGTTTGACCAAAAGGCAGGGGCGGAAGGGTGTTCATCCGAATCACCCCTTTGTCGAAAAATTACACTGAATATATAAGGCAAAATTTGTTTTTTATCTCTATATATTAAATTTTGAATCGCCTTGACACAGCCCAAAAGTATAGCTTAGTGATCAAGGAGGTTCAATACCTTTGTAAGGTCATAGTTTCAATTCTTACTAGCGATTTTTTTAAAAAAAATTCTCTTTAAACCTCTTCGCGGAAATTCTGCCTCCGCCGTTACAAACAGTTATAGCTACACTATGTCAAGCGAACACATTTTGCCAAAAAATTATACTATATATATTTTTGAACACCGTTAATAAAGCAGAGTAAAGCAGCCCAATAATCTAGAGTTCGAAGTGAGCTCTCTATATACTATAATCCCTCTCGGCTCTCTTTATTTTTTTAGTTTTATGCTTACTTTCATCCGTAGAATTTCTATTGTTATCTTTTTATGTTAGTTTTGATTTATAAAATTAAAGCTTTATTACAAGTGTTTTTATTGTTTAGTGTAGTATATTTCACTAAAAAAAATTGGTGTACCATATAAATTTAGCGTGATATGATAAAACTAACAATACAAATCTTGGTGGACGATAAATCACGACGACAAAAAATATATATTAAACTAAGCATAATAGTTTATAATGGTTTGGTCAATAGACCTATATATGATAAAACTAATACAAAAAAAATTATTAGAATTTTGCCCTGAATTTCTAATTCTATTAGGAATCTTTTTTCTTGGAATGGAAAAAGACTCCTAAAATGATTAAATCTCCTTAATATGTCTTATCCTTTTCTTGGAAGACAAGTTTTGCACATCTATAAATTAAGGATCTCTACTTCTCACAAGAACACACAAAAAAAATAAAAAAATATCCACAATGTAGTCATTAAAGAGTTTTGTTTAGGGAGAGATTTTTCTCTCGGTAGTTTTTCTTCTTTTATTACTTTTATCATAGTAGACCAATTGATCAAATCATTATAAAGTATTATGCTTAGTTTAGTATATTTTTCTTTTGTTGTCATAATTTATCGTCCACCAAACTTTGTATTGTTAGTTTCCGCATGCACCACCATATTTCGATCCCAACAAGTCACACAAATTTGACTAGCGACCATATAAACACGTCATCTCGTTTGAGGAGGTTGAAATTAAAGCCCTGTTTATTCATAAATTTTTTCTCGTTTTTCTAAAATAAATCTTCAAAAATATATTTGCCCATAAAATTTTGTAAGCTTTTGAAAAAAAATTCGAAAAAATGAGTTTTTAAAAAAAATCACCTTTTTTTTATATTTCTTTTTTCACTCACAAAATTAAAATATTTTTTCAAGTGAAATGTATGCCGAAACATAATTTCAAATTCCAAATATCATTTTTTAATTTAGCTTTTAATAGTCTTTTTTCAAAAAATATAATTTTTATGTCCAAACGCCTTCTAAGAAAATGTCTTTTTAAATTTTTTATGTGTAAAAGATATATCTGTTATGCGTACAAAAGACGGTGGGGTCATAAAAGTAAAAAATAAGTTTGTATTGACCCACAAAATCATTTGACCTCTCATATAAGTGTGTCTTTTGAACATAGTCCTACATGGCATACGCCTATTGCTTATTACTTCTTTTCTTTCAATCTGACACATTTTTTTATTAATCTGTTTTAGAAAGTACACTTTGTATCTGAAAATAATTTAATTTTTAATTTTTAATTTATCAATTTTACCACAAGTTTCAATTTTTTTTTCTTTGCAAATTAAACAAGGTCGCATCAATTGAAATGGAGGGAGCAGTAGTAATTATTGAGAGCTTAAGTTTTTCTAGTTGTTGAGTCAGCTCTTCTCACAATAAAAATAATAACAACAATAACATACCCAGTATAATCTCACAAGGGAGGATAGTATTTACGCATACCTTATCCCTACCTGGCGAGGTTGAGAGGATGTTTCTAATAGACTCTCGGCTAAAGAAAATGTGAAAAGAGAGAAAAGAAGAAAGAGAAAGAAAAAAGAAAGAACAGAGGGACAAAGAATAAAAAAGGGGAGAAAGACAACTATAACAACAACAATAACAACAACAACATCAAAACCAATAACAGAAAATAGCATCAAATAGTAACATACTGGAACATATAATACACACAGCGAACGGAAAATATGGCCTGTCTCTCCCACCTCCTAACAGGAGCATCCGTACTCCTCCTCTACAATTGCCCGAACCATTTCAGTTTCAACTCACGCATCTTGTTCTCCGCAGCGCCACTCCCACTTTGTCCCGAACAACTTGGTTCCTGATGTTATCTTCCGTCCATTGTTTCAACCCAAATAAAAGAAAAAAGAAGCCCTAGCCCTAAGACTCTCTCTTCTCCTTCTCTGAAATATAGTCCCAATTTTTTTTTAGCTCTGTTGTGTTGTGTTTTCTCTCACATTAGTGTAAAGAGCAGACACGTCCGCTGCCCAACTTCACCATCAAAATATAACCTATTAAAAGACACACCTCAGACGAAGTGAAGTGTTTATATAGTCACTAATTAAGTTTGAGTAGCTAGCTGACAATTTATGTTAAGTTTAACTAGTGGATTAAAAAAACTGTTAATTTTGTTGTAAGAAACAGGGAAAAAAAGTGGTATTGCAAAACTAGTTGGCTAATCAGCAAATAATTACTATAAACACCACGGTAAATGTTGAAAAGCAGATAAATATACATTGCAAATGAACTTTTTCCGTGTGAAACTTGCTTTAGTCAAATTTCACGGGGAAAGTTAGGGCACTAAAGCAGATGCGGATTTAGAATTTAAACTGTATGGATTCAGTTATAGGGATTTTAGAATTGAACCATTATATCTTTAAATTTATGGGTTCTGACCTACCATTTGTTGAAATTTAAAACAAAATTATACATAAATTTATGATGTGTGTGGAAAGTTATGAGTTCAGATGAACTCATGGCCGTTACCGTGCATCCGCCCCTGCACTAAAGGGCGGACGCATGAATTCATCATGTTAATGCTGAAATGATGTGTTTGACAGGTAACTTATCCAAACATGATGGAATTTTTTGAGTTCCTTGGAGTTGATACGGAGATCTCCGATATGTCATTTTCCGTGAGCTTAGAGCAAGGCCGTGGTTGCGAATGGGGTACCCGAAATGGAATCTCTAGTTTGTTTGCACAGAAGAAGAATGTCTTGAATCCATATTTTTGGCAAATGATTAGAGAAATTATCAAGTTCAAGCAGGATGTCATAAGGTACCAATAACTTATTTGTCTTTAAATATGCCTTCTTATTTGAGCAATTTGTTGATTTACTGATCTCATTAGAAATTTAGAGCACAGAGTCTTCTTTGTTCATGCATTTGATTAAAATGGACTAGATCGTTCTGTTTTGTATGCTTTTTTTATATATGTGTCAAGGAAAGATCTATCTCCAATGAAATTTATTTCATCACGAATACGTTTCTGATCGCATTGCAGTTACCTTGAAGCACTTGACAACAATCCTGACATTGATCGCGATGAAACATTATGGCAATTTATCAAGTCAAATAGCTGTTCGGAGTTATTACTGAAGGCTAATCTGGTGACACTGCTGATTGTCGTAGTTATTGATTTTGATAGGTGTATTATGCTTTTTGTTTACTCAACAAAATGTTTCACAGATTCCAATATGTTCTTCAATCTGGTCCTGTCCCTTAGAAGGAGTAATGGGCTTTTCTGCTTATTCCATTCTTTCATTCTTCCGCGACCACCATCTTCTTCAGGTTCTTCCACTCATCAACTGTTCAATTAGCGTACCCCAAATGTTAAATGCAAGAGACTGAATTTGAATGCCTACATATATCATCTTATTATACTTGTGCCTAAGGGTGCTTTTGTTTCTTTCTTTAAAGCTCTTTGGTCTCTCTCAGTTGCTCACTGTAAGATGGGGATCGCATACATCTGTAAACAAGGTGAATTTTTATTCATAGATACCACAAAGTTTTTACTATTTCCCTGAGGAAAATTTCGGGCAATTACCAAATTTCACTTTCTTGCATGATATGTTAAGCATGTGTCATCCTTGAAGAGTAATTAATTTGATGGGGGACATTGAATGCAGGTTAAGGAGGAGCTGGAGAAGAGAGGCTGCCAAATAAGAAGTGGTTGTGAAATAAATTCTGTATCGACAGATGAAGAAGGTCTAGTTTGGTTTTATTTTTGGCTTGTTTCAAGAGTTCGTCGTGCTGATTATTTTGTCATAATAGTAGATGGGTATATATCTATTGGAAAACAGATAGGTTATTACCTAATGGAAATTTATTTAATGAAAAGACCCTATCACTTTATTTGTTAAAAATGGTCCTTTATAAAGGCGAAACTAGAAATGAGGAAGATAGGTTTTCTTTGATATCCATTAGTGTTTTTTTTACAACAGTGGTGTTAGCGCCAGTTTACGCACACCTCGACTATTCCACTGGGTATTTGCTATCTCCCACCAATGCAGATAACGGGTAACTCTATCCATCAAGGCTAAGACAAATGGGAAGTAATCACCTAGTGTTCCCTGGTCTTCAATTTTTGTACCCACCTCATTGACCACTAGGCGATACCCTTGGGTGCATATCTATTAGTGTTTTCGTCTTCACTTTCTCGTTTCTTTGATAGGATTCCTAATCTGCATTCCAGTATGTCTATAGGTACTTACAACTCCTTTATTTGAACACCTTGGACTTGATTTTCTCTTTAATTTTACCTTACCTTTTTTCGAAAAATTCATCTTATAGCCATGTTAGCATTTGTATTTTCTGTTACCGGAGGAGCTCTATTTTGTGCTTTAGTTAATATTAAGTTAAAATGCATGTTCTAATTGTGGCTGGTTGTAGTCAATTAACAGCTACAACCTTCTAGATTTCTGAGCTAAGATTAATATATGTAGTTAATTCCGCCTCTAAAATTCTATCATGAACACTGCTTAGAGGGCAGAATGTCATGTTGAAGAGGTACATCTTCTTGACAAATTCGTTTTAACTTATTTCTCTTGCTGATGCTGCCTGGTTTGAGAAATTCGTTTAAACTTATGTCATGTTGATTGGACCATATTCAAGATATATGATGTCTAAACGTAAAATCATTTTCTCTGCCTCTATGACAGTGATATTTTCCTTCATCGTGACAAAACATTCCTGCCTCGTGACCCATCTATATGGAGTGGTTTGAACTTTCTTGGAACTACGAATAATAGAGGATGCGTGACATATTGTCTCAATGTAATCCAGGTGTGTTATGCAATACAGCGATTTATGACCTTAAATAGAAATTAGAATATAGTGTTCTTCAGTGGAGAGTCTTCTCTTTAGTAACTGCCCTCTTATTTTATGAGCTGTCTAAACTTGCAGAATCTTGGTGACTCAAAGCTGCCTTACCTCGTTACCGTCGATCCTCGTCACACACCAGAGCATACATTGCTTAAGTGGACAACAGGCCACCCAGTCCCCTCAGTTGATGCATCAAAAGCTTCACGTGAGCTAGATCAAATCCAAGGGAAGAGAGGAATATGGTTTTGTGGAGCATATCATGGTATTAATTTCCTATTATGCTGAGCATGGGCAGTTTTTTCAAGATAGATGTTCCTTTGTAACCTGCAATCGTTCTTAGTCTGGAAGTCAACTATTTTCATTTGGAGAAGCAGTTCTTTTAACTGAAACCTGAAGAATTCCACCACTCACTATTGCTTTCAAAATCACTTGTAGAACCCACCGTATGAAACAATATAGTTTCTTTCTCCGCACCTTTTGTAGTTCCCTCAGATAGTCCTTGGAAATTGGAGTTTATAATAAGTTTGAACCTGTTTTAAGAAATTATTTTGGGTCTTCAAGGATAAGATGTGACTCCATTTCTGTTTAGATAAAATAGGCCTTAGCCACCGAGACTGAGGGGACTAAACAAGCCGCCAAGCTGTCTTTGCAAAGAGAGATTCATTCACTTTTTTTTCTTTCCATTTCAACTTGATTCCTGCGAGTGAGCTCAACAACCTCGTGTCGTGGTTTATTCACTTCCTTTATTTGCATAATGTTAAAGGAAAGGTACTGCTAATTCTTGTAGTTTGAGTTGTTCCGACTTTATTCTTAGCTTCCCTTTAGTGCAAGACTTCCAGGCTATGGCTTCCATGAGGGTGGACTAAAGGTAGTACTACTTTTGCTAATAACAAGACTTTAGTATCACTTTACTCTGAAAACAATTTGAAGTCTTTTCCAGCTTTTGTTGTCCCTTTAATGTCATGTGGATGATTATCTACGTTTGCTCCTCCTCAGGCTGGTGTGGCTGCTGCAGATGGCATGCTTAGAAGGAATTCTAGTATTCTGGACAACCCCAAGCACATGGTACCAACCTGGCCTGAAACAGGAGCACGCCTCGTTGTTACAAGATTTTTCAGAAGTTTCATTAAAACAGGATGCATAATGTGAGTGATGATAGTTTCACCTTGTATTGCTTTAATCCCAAAATAGTGGCACATACATATCTAACAACTTGTTTATTTCCATCTATCCTATTTCTAATTCGGAAAAAAGGTCAAAATTGTCCTTGAACTATCGGAAATAGAGCACTTTTTCCCTCCGTTTGTTTTTGGTATCAAAAAGTTCCTTGCCGTTTAAAAATTGGGACACACTTCCCCTCAAAACTAACGGCTGTCCGCATGAGCTTCTAGACCTATTTAAATACGATATATTTGCTGACATGGCTGTCCCCCTGAATCATAGCTGAGAATCATAACAAAACATCACTGTTAGACAGACGATGCCCTTTCCGAGGAGGAACACCATCACTACCTCGAATCGCATTTTCCTCGTAAAGTTAGACACAAGTTTTGGACCTTGAGAATTCACATCTACTTCCTCTATGGATGTGTCCTTCAAGCTAGAGTTGGCCGACACCATCAACGACTTGCTAGCAGAACAGGGCTCAATGGGGCAAACAATTATTCAAGAAAATGCTCGCTTGCGATAACAATCTCGCATGAGAAGCTCCTAACTCCATCAGATAATTCCAATTTTCAGCTCCCGAAAAAACCTCTAGAGAGACTACTTAAATCTCAATGACCTTATTAAGATGGGTTGGCATAAAATGAGAGAAGGTCGCTTGAGATGGGTTGGTCATGTCTTACATCGCCCTACAGATGCACCGGTCCGTAGGTGTGAAATTATGGTGAATGAAGGTATTAAAAAGGGGCAAGGTAGACCTAAAATTTCATGTAAATACGTGTTAGGATTTTGCCCTGAATTTCTAATTCTATTAGGACTCTTTTTCTTGAAGGAATGGAAAAAGACTCCTAAAAGGATTAAATCTCCTTAATATGTCTTATCCTTTTCTTGGAAGACAAGTTTTGCACATCTATAAATAAGGACCTCTACTTCTCACAAAAAAAAAACAACAAAAACATCCACAATGTAGTCATTAAAGAGTTTTGTTTAGAGGGAGATTTTTCTCTCGATAGTTTTCTTTCTTTTATATTAATTTTATCATATGTAGAACAATTTTTCAATACCTTCTTGCTGCTTGCATATTTTCTAAAATCCCTAACAATACGTTGTCTAGAAAGACTTATAAATCTTCGGAATCATGCAACTTAGCTAAAGGCAGGCATAATGAAAGAAAAATATCGATATAGGTGATACTTACTAGTTAGAAATAGGCTTTAAAATATTACTTTTCTTATAATTGTTAATGTTATTTATATATATTTAACATAATTTCACTGTAACTCTTATTTTATTTTGGCATGATGCCGATATGAGTTGAGCCAGAAGTGAGGAGTCATTTCACCGACCCCATCTTTGTTTGAGACTGAGTCTTAGTAGTAGTAGTTGTTTCTTCTAAATCTTAAAGATATCTGGATAATTACTTTATATTTTTGCGATGTACAGCTTGTTTGAAGAAGGAGGTACAGTTTTCACCTTCCAAGGAACAGAGAGGAAATGCTCTCTGAAAGTTTCTCTTAGAATTAATAGTCCACAGTTTTACTGGAAGGTAAATTGAAATGCTCTTTTCCCCTCTTCACGTTATCAAGCGATAAACCCAAACAGAAAAACTAAATCCAAATCTTGACAAATTCTGTGATATAGATTGCAACTGAAGCTGAAATAGGCCTTGCTGATGCTTTTATTCATGAGGATTTCTCTTTTGTTGACAAGAATGAAGGTCTTCTTAATCTTATCATGGTGAGGAAATAACTAGATTCTTTGTAAATAGCATTTGTTTGGTACTTAGCTTCCTGAATTCTTTTACAGATATTTGTTGCCAACAGTGATTTGAAAGCGTCTGTTACAAGTTCTAGCAAGAAAAGGTAAATAGCTTGTCCTCGACTTTAAACTTCTGTTCATATGTTAAAGTTTTTCATCACTTTTGCATTGCTCTAGAGGCTTGTGGACACCATTCCTTTATACAGCTGCACTGCCATCTGCAAAGTAGTGAAATTAAAGCAGTCAATCTTGCGCCTATTCTTTGCCAGTTGCAGTAGATTTTTCACTTTTTTTGTCTTCGCATGTTAAGCTACATTTACTGTTCTTTAATCTCATCCCATGGTGATCTAGTTTTTTTTCATAATTTTTCTAGAGTGAGGATGAAGACCTAAAAGATGCGCAGCTGAGAAAGATTTCCATTCTCATTAAAAAGGTAAGTCATCAACTATGTAAAAAGCTCTTTTGTTTCAACATAGATTTCAAGCATAATTTGATTCTGCTTCTATTCTATTTCATAGTGTTGGCTTTCCTTAGTTCATTTTGTTAGGATTTTGGCTTGAATTTCTAATTCTATTAGGACTCTTTTTTCTTGAAGTATGGAAAAAGACTCCTAAAAGGATTAAATCTCCTTAATATGTCTTATCCTTTTCTTGGAAGACAAGTTTTGCACATCTATAAATAAGGACCTCTACTTTTCACCCAAAAAAAAAACAACAATAGTATCCATAATGTAGTCATTAAAGAGCTTTGTTTGGGGGGAGATTTTTTCTCCCGATAGTTTTTTTACTTTTATATTAGTTTTATCATATGTAGATCAATTGATCAAACAATTATCAACTATTATGCTTAATTTAGGATATTTTTCTTTTGTCGTCATGATTTATCGTTCATCAAGTTTTGTATTGTTAGTTTCCGCATGCACCATATTATTTTGATCCCAACAAATTTCAATACCAGACGAGAGATATGAAGAATACAGGCGGAGCTCAGACTTCATAAAAGAGTATATATTCCCAGGTGGATGCTTGCGTGCACTAAATCGAGTAACATCAGCCATGGCTTCTGCATCCAGCCACGTCCTTGTCAGGTATGGTGATAAATCTTTGACTACTGTGCTGCTGGATTCAAAACGCGCGCAATAGGAAATTATCAGGTATGGTGTGGAGTTCGAGTCACCCCATGAGCAAGGTGGGGAGTTCTTGAAGATAAGGATGTCGAGGGTCTATTGGAAACAGCCTCTCTATCCAAAGGTAGGGGTAAGGTCTGCGTACACACTACCCTCTCCAAAGCCCACTTGTGGGATTATACTGGATTGTTGTTGTTGTTGGTGGTGGTGGTGGTGGCGACATAATCTTGCCAATGTTCCAAAAATAAATGTGCATGACATATAATCATAGTGGAAAGCAGGAGGTGCGGTATGTGGATGGTACTAAGGGGTCGTTTGGTAGGTTGCATTAGAATAATGCTTAATAGAGTGTATTGGTAATGTTGGTATTAGTTATGCTGACATATTTTTTATCCATTCTATGGTTTGATTTATTAAAGCATTGGACAATTTCTAAAAGACTTGTTTGTTTACAAAAGTATCCTCATAACCAGTCCATCACTTTATCCTTTTAAAATGAAACATATGTTGATGAATGTTTTTATATGAAAAATATCTGTAAAAAATTATTTGATTTGTCTACCTATATTGTAGTATAGAACTGAATATTTATCTATAACAAAGGAAATATACCAAGTATTTATTTATCTGCTACGGATATAATTTTATTTTCCACTTTCTTGGATTATTAGGCAAAGAAAGTTTAAATTAAAAAAACAAGGAAATGAGTTGATTACAAGTGCATTCCATGATGTAGCAGTAGAGTACAAATTTATAATTTTACAATGAAGAAATTGGCGGAGTAAAGATACAAATAGCGGGAGCATTTTTAGTATCAAAATTGCATTAATATAATAACATATTTTAATCAAGCGTAAATCTTGAAGGGCAATTTTGTTTTTAGCTAAGCTAATGCATGCGTTAAAACCCATTGCATTGTTAATACTATGGTTTCCTATGCATTAGTTACGCATAGGATATATATAATACCAAATATGGTGTATAACTAATGCTTGCATAACTAATACATAGGTTCAAAAAGCATACCAAATAAGGTATTATTAATACACAAAGTTAATGCATGCATTATTATATCTAATGCATCCTACCAAACGACCCCTAAGTTATTAGAGATGGTATAATTTTATTAACTTAATTGTACTTTCAACATTACTCTTCACGTTCTTAAGGAAAACTTCTCTTTTCTTGTGAAGGGTAGCTGTGAAACTCGAACTTATTAGGATACCATGTTGGATTATGTGAACTACTTCGTTCAAAAACTTAAGCAATTGGAAAGGATACAATTTTATTTACTAAGTTATTTAAATACATGCATTTATTCAAAATTTTACAAAAAATTGTGAAATTGTCTTACTGAATTTGAGAAGTAAATAACTCAAAGGGTGTTTCAATTCTTGTAGATTGTATTTTCAAGGCCAGGGAATATTGCAGCATTTGGTGATCCTTACAGTGAAGTGCCTTCAGCTTATTAGAGTTTCTTTGTTTGGAATATTCGAGCTTTGTCTTTGCAAATAAATTCGAACTTTGTCTTTGCAAACAATAAACCTAATCAAGTCATGTGTCATTGGCTCATACCTCTGCGTTCTCTGTTTCTATAATCTGTGGACTTTTTTCAGTACCAACTAAAAGTTACTGAGGAATTTTCATAAAACACTACAAATTTAGAGCCTAATTACCATAGGTAACTATAGTTTGCCTTATTATTAATTGTTTCTTGTTAACCCGGTACAACAAAGTAATAGAAGAGAGTTAGTACTAATTTAATTGACCTCCTTTTCGAAGTCAATGAATTTCTTTCTTTTACTTTTATTTTGTTCAAGTTGTTTCAGTGAATGAAAATGCTCAATAAAGCCCCAGACTTCACTCTTTCAACACTTGTATACTTTCTAAAGAGTCAGGCATGCCCCTGTCCCTGTCTCCAAGTGTGTGATCCACCGATTCACCTACTGTTCATTGTTACCAACTTGTGTCACTTGTATTCATTCGCTCTAAATGATCGTACTGAAATACAATTATATATATAATTTTGCTACCAAATACAAAGAGTAGGTACAAGTTGTGACTATTTCTAAGTGTATTTATGTATGGTAAATATTGTGCATGAGTTAGTTACACCATGTAATTTTTCCCAAAGTTATTCAAGGATCTTATTATCCTTATTTAAATAAGAAAGGAGAGCTCAGCAATTGACTGAGTATTCAATTGTGTGAAGCTTAAGGAAATAAATAAAGACACTGCTTGGTTGGAAGGATTGAAGAAAAAAATGTGTTTTCTGAAGAAAATGTGTGGCTCGACAAAACCAGGATTTTGGCTTGTGTTTTCCGAGTTTTAATTTATAATTTACTTGACTTTGTGTACTAATATTTTTATTCTTTTACGTTATTAGATTGAGCGTGAGAGGTTGACATTGGAGGGCCTACGGAGAGGTAGAGGTAGGCCTAAGAAGAGGCAGAGAGGGGTGATTAGGCAAGACATGACACAACTTTAGCTGACCAAGGACATGACCCTTGATAGGAAGGTATGAGGTCGAGGAATAGGGTAATAGAGTAGGTAGTCTAGAATGTCCATAACAGTAGTATTGGCACGCAATCTTGCTTTCTGTTGGTAGTATGTTTTATGACGTAAAAATAGCACGAGCTAGCCAGTTTTCGGCCTGGTTATTCAAAAATAGCCAGTGTTTGCCAAGTCATTGAAAAATAGCCACTATTTTGCTACAAAAGAGACCGGTCACATAATATACTGGAGTTCGATGCACTTGTGTACGAACTTCCAGCATATTATGCTGGAACTCCAACACGCGGAAAGTTCCAGCATAATATACTGGAGATTCGAGCACCTGTATATGAACTTCCAGCATATTATACTGGATCGGTATACTTAGCTGGAACTCCAGTATATTATGCTGGAGTTCTAGTATACTTATGTTGGAACTCCATTATATTATGCTGGAGTTCGAGTATACTTATGCTGGAACTTCAGTATAATATGTTGGAGTTCCAGTATACTTATGCTGGAACTCCAGTATAATATACTGGAGTATTTTCCGGACTTTGAACAGTATTTTCGGTCAGATTTATCTTTACATGAAAAGTGGCTACATTTTGATTACTTTTGAAAGTGTGACTGTTTTTGAATGATCACTTGTAAATCTGGCTATTTTTGGATTTTTCTAACCGCGGTTTTCTTTCATTGTTGATCACCTTACTATCTTGTTGTTTTTATTCTGCTTTTGTATGTTTTTTGGTATTGTCCCTTGTTGTCTATATTTTCATTAATGTGGTGTTTATGGTTTCTTGAGTCGAGGGTCTATTGAAAACAACCTCTCTATCCTCACAAAGTAAGAGTAAGATCTGTGTACACACTACCCTCCTCAAATCCCACAGTGTAAGATAATATTGGGTATGTTATTATTGTACATTATTAGATTGAGTAGGCTAATATATAATAATTCATAACAAATCTAGTATGCTAATTTAGCCTGAAAAATATGAATGATATAACTGATTAAATTGCATTAAACATATAATAAATTTTTTAGACTACCAATATATAAAAATTAAATTAGTTTATTACCATTTTCAATATTCAATATTTTTCTTTATGTGGGGAAGTGGGGCTTGCTGTTTGGGAGGAACTAACTCTGAACAAAACAGCCATAACCTTATCTGAATATCACAAGGTGAAATGGCACAAACACACTCACCACCAGAGGTTGTCATTTTATTGTTTATTAAAAATCTCAGAATTCGCATGGAATTACCTTTGATAGTAATTGCTTAACTCTTAAAAGTTTGATTTTTCGATGCTAATTCAAATTAATTAAACTCCAAAACGGTATTGTATATCGAATGAAACCCGCGAGAGAAAAAAAAGTGAAAATAGCACGGCCTAGCCGATTTTCGAACCGGCAATCGAACAATAGCCAGCGTTTACAAAATCATTATAAAATAGTTATTGTTTTGCTGAAACATGAAAAGTTCCAGCATAATATACTGGATAATGGAGCTCATGCGTATAAACTTCCAGCATATTATGTTGAAACTCGAAAATTCTAGCATAATATACTGGATGATGGAGCTCCTCCATTTAAACTTCTCACATATTATGTTGTACTCCAGTACATTATGAAATTCTAACATATTATATTGGAATTAAAATTCAAACTTCAACTTATGCTGGAATTTTTAAGGGTGATTTTGTTCATATCATATCTTTACATAAAAAGTGATTAATTTCGATTACTTTTAAAATTGTGGTTATTTTGCAATCATCAATTGTAACTATTTCTTAATTTTTGACCCACCATGTTTCTTTTCTTTCTTTTTTCCATTTATTTTCTTCCTCCATTTTAGTTTTTTTCACTTCAACTGTTCACTTCTATTATCCTTCGTAAATTATCACTTGTCTAGTCTCTCCATTTTTGTCTGCGCATTCTGAAATATAGTTTGTTATACATTGTTGGAAAGCATGTGGGAGTCCCACGTCGGTGGTGAAAGGCCACTACTGTTGCTACTAAGTTTTTTTATTTATTTTATATATATATATACTAGTTTTAGGGTACGCGCTTTGCGCGTGTACCTATATCAATAAATATATAGTTTTTAAAAATTATTATATATATTATTAAATAATGGATTTGAGTTATTGAAAAAATAAAAAATAAAGAATGTAAGTTTCTAAACTAATGAATATTAATCTCACTGAGCTAGCTCATTAAATACAAAAATTCCACTCCAGATAAGTCTTTATATGTCTTATTTTGATTTATGAGACATGGAATATATATCTTATGATAATTATTGTTATTTTTATTACCAAATACAATAAACAAATAACAAAAAAATACTTTACAATAATTATTCAAAGATAATAAAACAAATTACAGAATTTGAATCTTTTGGTCCTCTAGAAATTAGTGAGTGAAGAAATAGAACTATAGCACCTAGAAAAATATTGTGAATAACAATATAAAATTTAAATAGCTAATATTGAATTACAAAAATAATATAATACGATATGAAAAATATAGGGAGCTATAATTTATTAAATGAATATATAAAAAAATGATAATGACAACTTCTTTTGAATATCTTTTGTCATATGTCATATTCTTATTGCTTCAAACTTAGCCTTTTTAGCAATTTAACTTTTCATACTATGTTATACTATATTTTGCTCTATTTTCTTTTTTCTTTCACGACAAATGCTTTTGATGTGTAAAACAATGTGTACCTTAAGAGTTTTATCAATTTGGCAAATAAGTTTACTTATATAATAATTTTGAAACAAAACTGAATTAACGTTTCTGCTGCTTTTCCTACCCGAGCATAATATACTTTTCTCTTTATCGATTTATGTAATATTGAAAATTACATTTAATAATTAAATTAAATAATTAATTAGGTACAAAACCTCTTGCTTTAGAAGTAACGATATATAAAAACATCTTAGGCAAAATACATCAGTTACCCCCTGAATTATGGCGTAAATGTCTGTTACACACTTTCTGGGAACGAATATTACTTTACACACCCAATATTTCCAAAGTGTATTTAATACATACTATTTTGCCCACGTGGACAGTGCGTGTTTTTCCTAACGAATGAGTCGCGTGAACAGAAGGATTTTGTGTCAGATGTCAATTTTTTTAGTTTTTTTTTTAATTTTAAATTGAGTCATCTCCTTCCTTTTTTAAAATTCTACCATGACTACTCCTTGAGCTCCATCACCCGTACTCCTTCTTCTCAAATAGACATACCACGATTTCTCATATCTCTTTTTCGTTGCAGAGAAGCTTAATTTGAGCTTTACCCATGGTGAAATCAAATTTTCTGAAATTTTTTCCAACCATTAAAGCTTGTGCACATTCTTTAATTTTATTAATGAATGATTTTTTAAATAGCTAAATTGTGTTGATGACAGTTAACAGCGATCGAACTTTTACAGAAGTGAAATGGAAAATGAGTTGGATATGGGTTCAAAATTTTGATTCAATTTCAGCGAAAAAGATGGAGTTTTGGGTGTATTTTCTCATGATTTTGTTAGTTAATGGTGACTTTGTTATTAAGTAAAAGGTGGAGGAAGAGACTATGGTGTTTGATGGTGAAGAGAGGAGGGAGACAACCATGATAGTTTAGATGAGGAATATGAGAGGTATAATTGTAATTTTAATTATTTTATTTTTTAAATAACACATGTCACTGTTTGATTGGTGCGTGATAATACACATATTCTAAAAAACTGGTTAAGAAAAAAATAGTGTGTCTTAGATACACTTTAAAAACGCTGAGTGTGTAAAATAATATTCGTTCCCAGAAAATGTGTAACAAAAATTTGGTCATAGGTCAGGTGACAACGTATGTATTTTGCCTACATCTAATTATTATAGGTTCCCTAAAAAGAACAATCAATGTGAACAAATTTCTTTGCAAATTACCGTGAGGAAATACAAGTAAAATAACTAATTCTCTTATTTCTCTTAAATAAAATCCATTTTAAAGTACTTAATATTAGGATTTCTTACTTAATTCAATAAGGAAAAATCTAATATCGAAATGTTAGTTTATTTTAAAGTCCAAAATATTAGGATAATAATTAAATGACTATTTTGTCTAGCGTGAACACTATTTTAAAAGGGTAAAAAAGGCGAACGACATTTCGCTAAGGGTCTTTGTGTTTTTAATATAGTGTGTGTGTGTATATATATATGTTTTATTTGAATTTTAAATTTAAATATATTTGAATAAACAGTTGCGTCTGTTTGTAAAAGGACATATCTTTTTTGAAAAGGTCCGGTGATTGCTCTATAATAAATAGAAGTACTTCCAAGAAAGTGGGTATAGTAAAATCTGCAAGTATATTATTGGCTTGTTGTATCCTAAAGAAGATTGTTTGTATTTCCTCAATTTGTATACGAGCCATATTTTCTTTAAGGAAAGTCGTTATCATGCCTCAAGCCTTCCTCAATTTCGTTTTCAATTGGTATTATTTTTCTATAACACATTTACCCCACTTGTGAAACCACTAGATTTTTTATTATTATTGTTGTTGTCGTTGTTGCTGCTGCTAACACATTCAACATTATTTTCAAACGTTTAAAATATTATTCATATCTTTTATATTGGGATGTAATTCAAGTCTGTCATGATTTTCGTAATGGAATAGAGAGTACTGGTCCCTCTAAAGATAATTGATAAAGTTGAACTGATATGTTGGAAAAGACATTGATTTACATTTTTGACTCGTTTAAAATATAATTAAATAAATAAAAGTATATATATATATATATATATATATATATATATATATATATATATATTTGTATGCGGTTTTAAAGATATGCGAATTGATTCAACACAAGCAATTAAGAAAGTTAGTAAAATAAATTAAAGATAAAATAAATAACCAAACCAGTTATGATGTTGAATCCGGACTCGAATTTAAGCTTAACGTTAGTTTTGCCCTCGACCGGACCCTCGATTCAAAGCCAAATGTATATGAAGAACTATGATTAAAAAGAAAACCTTTCAATAGCTAGAAAATAGAGAAATAAATTTGCATTGCCTTGATATGCGTGTTACAATATGTCTACTGAATAAGATACTCCCTCTTTATATAATAGGGGAATTTTACCCTAGTACAATTCTAAAAAAGGTAAAAATCCTCCTTGTACATCAATCACTAATATGCTACCGGCATCAGGCGAGATCCGCGCTGTGATATCCGGTTGGGTGCGGATATCATGGCCCTCTATTAGTCGTGTGCAATCGTTTGTAATGCTTTATGAGGTCTTAGAGCTCGTTCCGGGTTCAAGGGGTGTTGTCTTGTCAGGTCCGGTGGCGAGTACCCCGTTCCAGCCTCGAACAAAAAAGTTCTCAAATTCGATCTCTATCTCATACATTCATACTTTGTTTGACTCGCCGAGAACTTGGGGTGCGTGTTGACCCCGAGTTCACTTGTATATAGATAGTCCCCTTGTTTCTCAGAGAGTAGGTTTGCCGAAAAATGATAGATGAACCCTGGTTCCTTCCTTCGTACGTTACGATCGAGACGACGAATAAGCCGAAACGTCCCATCAGTCGTGTCGTTCTGACTTCGGACACGTGTCAACCATCGGCTGGTCACCTCCGAACATGAAACATCGCATAATGATTATATTTTCTCCTATAAAAGCTTCGACCTTTTGTACTTCTTCCACTTTCCGATCCTAGCTTTTATCTTCGAATTCTCTAGCGGCAACTGATAAGTGGGGATTTTGACTACTTATTCGCGCCCTTTTTACTTTCGTTTTAGCTCAAAAATGCTTAAAGATATTCCTAGAAACTGATAAAATTTGCTTACGTGCAGGAGTGTTGAAAAGTGAGCCAAAGTGATGAAATTCAACTCAAGAAGGATTATTTTTGGACAAGGACAAAACTCAAGCAAAATGCGGACCGCAAAATTCTGTCTGCGGCCGCAGATCCTGAAGAACCTCTGCCAGAAAAGCCTTGCAAAGTGAGGACCGCACAATAATTGTGTGGCCGCGGAAGATGAAGATCAGACAATTGGAGTTCTGAGTCCATGAAGAAGTGTGGGCTGCACTATTATTATGCGGCCGCAGAACTCAAGAGTGCGACCACACTCATAAATGTGCGGTCCGCAGAATTTGAAGAAGTGCGGCCTCAATTCAGAATTGTGCGGCCGCAGAAGTCCCTCCTGTCAAGATTTGCATCAAAGTGCAGAACATGCATATAATTGTGCGGCCGCAGAACCTCCGAAAAGGTAATTTTGTCCAAAAATTTCAGTTGTGTATAAATAGTCTTTTTGTCAAAATTAGGTTAAGTTTGAACATCTGAAAGTAGAGAGCCGTTTTTATTTACTGCTTTATGAAATTTTATGATAGTTTGTCTATTTTACATTGGATTTTCATCCCTTTATCATTTTATATGAGTTAAATCTTCTTTTTTTCTTTAGTTTCTTCATTTTTATCTATGAGTAGCTAAATTTCTAGCTAGGGTTGTGACCCAACCCTAGTGTGGGTACCTAATGGGTGTTTGATTTAGGGTTTGTTTAACGTTGGATGTGTAATATTTAGCCTAGTTCTTGCTCTAATTTAAGAATTAATGGTTGCAAATATTGATTCATGCCTTATTGACTTAGTCTCTACTTGAGAAAGAGAAACTAAGTCTAGGAAAACTTGGCTAACAAGAAATTAGGATGAACTCAAGAAATTGATAGTCCCAATTAAAAGGGTTGAATCTAGAGTTAGTAAAACTCGACTTGAGCATTTATCAACGGTTTTGTGAATCACCCATTTGGACTTGAGAAAGCCAAATTGGGTAAAATCACTCTATTGCCGAGAGGTATCAAGTGGGTAATTGCATGTTGATTGCTATATTACTCCCCGACCAGCGAAACTTGCTCTAAAGCCCACAACCCGTTAGACAAACACCTAGGTGGAAGTCACAACCCAGATCTTTTATAAACTTGAAAAACAACAACACCAAAAATATCGTTCTCTAGCTTTACATTTGCAAATAGTAGCATAAATCTAGAAGTAGATCAAAACAGCGAAGTATGTGAAAGTGCATTTTAGACACGTTATACGCTTAGCCCGAGCATATACCTAATCCCATCTACGCTCCTTGAGGAATCGATCCTGACTCCAAGTTGGGTAATTATAATTGCATCGACCGTTTCACAATCCCAATCAGTAGTGTGAATTTGGGCGACAAAATTTCTGGTGCCGTTGCCAGGGAGCTAAAAAAGGATTTAGCTATATATTTGATTTTGTGTGTAACCTTGTCTTCCTTTCCTTCCGGGTTACTAACTTTTCTTTCGAAACAATTGTAGGTACAAAAATGGCTCTCAACAATGATCCTCTCGGAAACTTTCTTTGGGAGAGGATGTGGATGATGACCAAGTTGATGAGGTTCCTCTTAAACCTCAAGCAAATAGACGAGGCTGACCGCTTCAAGACAATGTTCATGTCCCTCCCCCACCTCTACCAAGAGCGGCTCCACACCGAGTGTTGCCAAAAGAAGGATATGTAAGTGCCATAGTCCCGCCCCGGGAAACTTCCAAATCACTAATGTTATGCTCACATTGCTAGAGCAACGGGGATTCTTCACCGGGGCTCCGAGTCAAAATGCATACAAATACTTGAAGGGGTTTGTGGACACTTGCTGGGGGAGTAAGCATACCAACGTTTTCGAGGATGCTCTAAGGTTGAGACTATTTCCCTTATCTCTACGGGGAAAGCCTTGGATTGGTTAGAAAGATTGCCAAACCATTCTATCCGAGGATGAATTGGCGGAGAAATTCATTGCCAGGTTCTTTTCTTCCGGGCATATGTCTACTCTTAGAGACGAAATTCTGCATTCAAGAAAGAACCAAATGAGCCTTTGCACGATATATGGGAGAGGTACCGTACTATATATGGTGAAAGAGTGCCCGAACAATGACATGAGTAAGTCTATGATTCAACAAACTTTTATAAGGGGATCAACACTACTAATCAATGAGTGGTCAACCAACTTGCCGATGGGAATTTCATGACAACACCATATGTCGAAGCTTGTGAGATCTTAGATGAAATGACGGATACTTCATCGACATGGCAAAGTAGAGAAAATGTCCCTCAAGGTGATCCAAATGTGATTCACCTACATAAAGAATTGCATGATCATGGGCAAGCAGTTGCCGAGTTGACCACCACGATGAATCAATTATCCAAAGCTCAACTTCAACAAGTTCAAGGTCCTAAGCAAGTAAATGCAATGGAAGATATAAGTATGATGGTGAACAAAAGAAGGCAAAAGGGTCAACAAGTGCAAAACCGTGTGGAAGAATATGTTCAAAATGATAGTGGGTTTGACCAAGATGAATAATACAATGAACAAGAGGAGGAAGTGCAATATGTGAACAACTACCAAGGGAAAAGAAACAACTCTCAAGGATCGAATCAACAACAATGGCGATCTCTAGGTAATCAAGGGAATTTGAACTCAAACCACCAAGGCAATTGGAGTGGTGGTAAAAACAATCGAGGTAATTGGAACAATCAAGTCAATTGGAACAATCAAAACAACCAAAGAAATTGGAGTGGCAACAATCAGGGATATTGGGGAGGTAACAACCAAGGAGGTTGCAATAATAACCAAGGGAATCGGGGTTCGGGCTTTCAAAGGCCCCCGATGTATCAACAACCAAGCAACCTGCTTCCTTATCCGTCTCATGGGTAGAACTCTTCTAATAGATGGGGCGAATTGATAATATGTTCAAACAAATGACGGAGAAGAATGCCGACTCTGATGCTCAACTAGCCTCTAACAACACTTCAATCTCCAATTTGGAGGTTAAATTAGGGCAAATCTCGCAAGCTTTATACATTCGTCCTAAGGGCGAACTACCTAGTGACACTGTGGTGAACCCGAAGAGTGGGAACAACACGGGGCATGTCATGGTCGTAACCACATGGAGTGGAAAATGTGGGGATGCAACCACCTCAATTCAAAGAAGAATTGTGGATGATGATGAAGAGATTCAAGAATATGAGATTCCAAACAATGTGGTTCAAGCTAATGACAAAGTGAGAATTGATATTGATGAAAATGTAGAGGAGACTCAAGAAGAAGTGAACCCGTCTAGGGAACACATTGTTGACATACCGGAACCGGTAGTGCAAAGGATATGGCACCAATGACAAGGCCTCCTCCTCCATACCCTCAAAGGCTTGCCAAGCAAAACAATGAGAACCAATTCAAGAATTTTATTGGCATGATGAAGATCTTTCCATTAATGTGCCATTGGTTGAGGCCTTGGAACAAATTACCGGCTATGCAAACTTCAAGAAAGATTTGGTGACAAAGAAGAGGTTGATGAATTGTGAGACCATAAAGATGACACATCAAGTGAGTGAAATTGTGCACTCAATGGATCCGAAATTAGAAGATCCCGGTGCTTTTGAAATCCCTTGCACCATTGGAAGCGCCGACTTTTCCAAAGCTCTTTGTGATCTAGGGGCGAATATCAACTTGATTCCCTACTCGGTGTTCAAAAGTTTGGGAATTGGGCAACCAAGACCCACATCTATGAGGTTACAAATGGCAAATCGTACTATGAAGAGACCATTGGGTATTATTGATGATGTGTTGGTTCGTGTTGATAAATTCATCCTCCCGGCGGACTTTGTGATTCTTGATTGTGAAGTAGACTATGAGGTGCCTATTATGTTGGACCTTTCCTTGCTTCAGGGAAAGCTCTTGTTGATGTGAAAGCCGGTGAGCTCACCTTCCGAGTGGGTGATGAAAAGGTGGTTTTCTGTATGTGCAAATCTATGAGGCAACCGAATAGCAATGAAGTTTGTTCGTTTGTGGACTTAGTGACCGAGGTGATTGTTGATGATGCTAGTGTATGAATGTTGATGATACTTTGGAGGCCGTATTGCTTAATAATGATGATGATGATGAGAAGGATTTCTATGTGGAATGTGTGAATGCATTACAAGGGATGGGGTCGTACACTTATGAACCCCGCAAATTGTCCTTAGATCTTGAAAATCGGAAGACTCCTCCAACAAAGCCCTCAATCGAGGATCCTCCCACTTTGGATTTAAAGTCATTGCCTCCACATCTCAGGTATGAATTCCTTGGCCCGTGTTCTACTTGACCGGTTATTCTTTCCTTTTGTTTGATTAACATGCATGTAGACTCTACTTTGGAGGTGTTACAAAAGAGGAAGAAAGCTATCGGATGGACATTGGCGGATATTCGGGGTATAAGCCCCGCCTTTTTGCATGCACAAGATTGTTTTGGAGAAGGATGCCAAACCCTACGTTGAACATCAAAGAAGATTAAATGAAGCAATGTAAGAGGTGGTGAAGAAAGAGATCATAAAGTGGTTGGATGGCAGGGTTGTTTAAGCAAGGGGGCATGACTGTGGTCACCAATGACAAGAACGAGTTGATTCCTACAAAACAGTGACCGTGTGGAGAGTGTGTAAGGAATGTCGCAAGCTTAACAAAGTCACACGGAAAGATCATCTCCCACTTCCATTCCTTGATCAAATGCTTGATAGGTTGGCCGTCCGTGCTTTCTATTATTTTCTTGGTGGATATTCTAGCTACAATAAAATTATTATTGCTCTGGAGGACCAAGAGAAGACTACTTTCACATGTCCCTATGGTACTATCGCATTCTCGCGGATGCCATTTGGGTTATGCAAGACACCGACGCGTTTCAACGGTATATGATGGCTATCTTCACCGACATGGTGGAGGATTTTCTTGAGGTCTTCATGGATGACTCTTACCTGGCTGGGAATTCTTTTGATGATTGCTTGAAAATTTTGGATAAGGTCTTGGAAAGATGTGAGGAGACAAACTTGGTATTGAATTGGGAGAAATGTTACTTCATGGTCGAGGAAGGCATTGTCCTCCGCCACAAAATTTCAAAACATGGTATTGAGATCGACAAGGCCAAAATAAAAGTGATTTCTAAACTCCCACCCCTACATCCGTGAAGGGAATGAGGAGCTTCTTAGGTCAAGTAGGGTTCCATGCCGATTCATCAAGGATTTTTCCAAAGTGGTGAACCCTTTGTGTAAGCTTTTGGAGAAGGATGCCAAGTTCCATTTCAACGAGGATTTCTTGAAGGCATTCGAATTGCATAAGTTCAAGTTGACTACTACTCCTATTATTACCGCACCGGATTGGAGCTTGCCTTTCGAGCTCATGTGTGATGCAAGTGATGTGGCGGTCAGAGCAGTTTTGGGGCAACGTATCAACAAAATCTTCCATCTGGTCTACTATGCTAGTAAGACCATGAATGATGCCTAAGTCAGTTACACAGTGTCCGAAAAATAGCTAATTGCTATTGTATTTTCTATGGAGAAGTTTCGCCCGTAATCAATGGGTACAAAGGTGATTGTCCTCACCGATCATACGGCACTTCGGTACTTAATGAGCAAGAAAGATTCAAAGGCGAGGTTAATGCGGTGGGTGCTTTTATTGCAAGATTTTGAACAAGAAATTCAAGGTTGCTAAGGCAGTGAAAACCAAGTGGCGGACCACTTGTCTCGTTTGAAGGAGGAGGGGAGGCACGCCTAGAGATAAATGATTCCTTCCCCGACGAGCAACTTCTAGCCATTTCAATGACCGGGATGCCATGGTTCGCCGACTTGGAAAATTATCTTGTGAGTGGTATTGTACCAAATGAATTCTCTTTAAACCAAAGGAAGAAGCTCAAACGGGATTGCCTTGACTATTATTGGGATGAGCCGTATCTCTTCTGGATTTGTACCGATTGTGTAATTCGACATGTGTGCCGGAGGAAAAACAAGTGTTAATTCTTGAGGTTTTCCACTCTTCACCATATGGTTGTCACCATGGTGGAGCGAGAACAACGGAAAAAGTGTTGAGTTGTGGATTTTATTGGCCTACTCTCTACAAGGACGCTAGTGATCTAGTCAAGCATTGTGATGAATGTCAAAGGGCCGGTGGGATTTCTAAGAAAAATGAGATGCCCCTCACCACCATCTTGGAAATTGACATATTTGATGTGTGGGGCATTGATTTCATGGGACCATTCGTAAGCTCTTCTGGGAACACTTACATTTTTGTAGTTGTGGACTATGTGTCAAAGTGGGTTGAAGCCATGGCTTTACCCAACAACGAAGCTCGAAGTGTGGTGGCATTTTTGAAAAATAACATCTTCACAAGATTTTGTACTCCAAGGGCCATTATAAGTGATGGGGGATCGCACTTTTGCAACAAAGCTTTGATACCTTACTCACAAAGTATGGTGTCACTCACAAAGTCTCGACCCCCTATCATCCTCAAGCAAGCGGGCAAGTGGAAGTTTCCAACCAGGAGATCAAGAGTATTTTGTCAAAGACAGTGAATGCCAATCGGACAGATTGGTCGAAGAAACTTGATGATGCTCTTTGGACTTATAGGACGTATTACAAAACATCAATTGGTATGTCTACATACCGGTTAGTGTTCAGGAAAACTTGCCACCTTCCGGTAGAACTTGAGTATAAGGCTATGTGGGCATTGAAGAAGCTTAATCGTGAATAGGATGCCACCGCCAACTCAAGGGTGGCATAATTGAATGAGCTTGATGAATTCTGGTACCATGCATATACAAGTTATTACTTATATAAGGAGAAGAAGAAGTACCTCCATGAAAAGTACATCCGGAACTAGGAATTCAAATAAGGTGATCTTGTGTTATTGTTCAACTCTCGGCTGCAGATGTTTCTGGGAAAATTGAAGTCTAAGAGGAGTGGTCCGTTTGAGGTTGGGAACGTGACACCCTTTGGTGCATTAGACTTGAAGAACAAAAATAATGAAGTGCTTAGAGTCAATGGTCCCCGGGTGAAGCACTATCTTGGGAAAGTTGATGATGGACATGTTGTGGCATTAATTCATTTCAAGTGATTGATGGTAATCTGCGTCGTGCCGCGACGTTAAATCGGGCGCTTCTTGGGGAGGAAATCCATGTTTCTTTTTATTTTTATTTTTCTTCTTTTTTAAATAGGTTTTGTTTTGTGCTAGCTGGTTTTGAAGTGAATTGCAGGAATGAATGTGCTTTGCAGGGACCGTATTCGAAAAAATGGCTAAGTGTTGAAAAAAATGCGGACCGCAGAATTTGTTGAAAAAAGTGGCTAAGTATTTTCATTACTCTGGCTCACTTTCCAATACTTCTGCAAGTATTCCCGAAAACTGACCACAGAATTTGTTGAAAAAAGTGGCTAAGTATTTTCATTACTCTGGCCCACTTTCCAATACTTCTGCAAGTATTCCCGAAAACTGATAAGATATGCTTACTTGCAGAAGTATTGGAAAGTGAGCCAGAGTAAAGAAATTCGACTCAAGAATAAGTATTTTTGGACAAGGACAAATGTCAAGCAAAATGGACAAAATGCGGACCGCAGAATTTGTCTGCGATCGCAGATCCTGAAGGACCTCTGTCAGAAAAGCCTTGCAAAGTGCGGACCGCAAAATAATTGTGTGGCAGCAGAAGATGAAGATCGCAAAGTTGGAGTTCTGAGTCCATGAAGAAGTGCGGACCGCACTATTATTGTGCTGCCCCAGAACTCAAGAGTGCGGTCGCACTCTTAAATGTGAGGTCCGCAGAACCTAAAGAAGTGTGGCCACAATTCAGAATTGTGTGGCCGCAGAAGTCCCTCCTGCCAATATTTGCATCAAAGTGCGGAACGCACACATAATTGTGTGGCTGCAGAACCTCCGAAAAAGGCAATTTTGTCCAAAAATTTCAGTTGTGTATAAATAGTCTTTTCTGTCAAAATAAGGTTAAGTTTGAACATCTGAAAGTAGAGAGTTGTTTTTATTTACTGCTTTAGGAAATTTTATGATAGTTTTCTATTTTACATTGGATTTTCATCCCTTTCTCATTTTATATGAGTTAAATCTTCTTCTTTTCTTTAGTTTCTTCATTTTTATCTATGAGTAGCTAAATTTCTAGCTAGGGTTGTGAGCCAACCCTAGTGTGGGTACCTAATGGGTGTTTGATTTAGGGCTTGTTTAGGGTTGGGCGTGTAATATTTAGCCTAGTTCTTGCTCTAATTGATTCATTCCTTATTGACTTAGTCTCTACTTGAGAAAGAGAGACTAAGTCTAGGAAAACTTGGCTAACAAAAAATTGAGATGGACTCAAGAAATTGATAGTCTCAGTTAAAGGGTTGAACCTAGAGATAGTAAAACCCGACTTGAGCATTTATCAACGGTTTTGTGAATTACCCATTTGGACTTGAGAAAGCCAAATTGCGCAAAACCACTCTATTACCGAGAGGTATCGAGTGGGTAATTGCGTGTTGATTGCTATATTACACCCCGACCAACGAAACCTGCTCTAAAGCCTAAAACCCATTAGGCAAATACTTAGGTGGAAGTCACAACCCTAGATCTTTCATAAACTTGAAAAACAACAACACCAAAAATATCGTTCTCTAGCTTTACATTTGCAAACAGTAGCATAAATCTGGAAGTAGATCAAAACAACAAAGTATGTGGAAGTGCATTTTAGACACGTTATACGCTTAGCCCGAGTATATACCTAATCCCATCTACCTCCATGAGGAATCAATCCCGACTCCAAGTTGGGTAATTATAATTGCATCGACCGCTTCACAATCCCAATCAGTGGTGTGAATTTGGGCGACATCAACTACTCTTTTAAATCTTCATCTTTTTACCTTTGATCTTCAAATCTTCATAATTGTTCTTTGGTTCTACCTAGATCTTTATCCTACCTTCATACCCTTTCCTTCAAACCTTCATACCTTTCCTTCAATCCTTCATATCTTCCCTTCAAGTCTTCTTATTCTTCAGATCACGATGGCCAAGACTTCCAAATTAGTTCCTCAGCAGGCTGCCTATTTATTTTCCCACTTAGCCACAGGTAGCAAGGTAGCATTCCCGAGGTGGTTGTTCTCCAGACGACTGCTCCCGAGGTGGTTGATCCCGAAGTGGATGCTACCGACGTAGAACTAGAGCCCCCATGAAAAGCTTTATTCCCAGGGGTTTTTCAATCGCAGACGACTTCAAAGTCGAGAAGGCCTCATCCAAACAAGACCAAGGTGAAGGGGCATCGAGATATATATGCTTTATTACCAAAGATACCCTTCCCATAGTCCGAGAGGACTGTAAATAGGGAGGTAAATATATGGTAGTCCCGAGGCCGGAGGGCGATATTACCACTCATGTGGAGGGGTATTTAAGTGTTTACACTTATCCCTTCATGCTGGACCTGGCAGACCCAGTAATTTTGGCCTTTTGCAACGGGGTGTGCCTTGGGAAAATCAACCTGTCTCTTTGGAGGATCATGATCCTCCTACGTTATTTTGTGAACAACACGAGTCTCCTTGGTTCACCCTCGACCACCTACTCTGTCTATATAGTCCCCAAATTTTCGGGGGGGAATAATCAAGCTTACTCGCAGGGCCAGCAAGGCCCCCTTTTTTAGCATTAACGAGGATCAAGAACGAGGCTGGCAGGGGTGCTTCGTTCGGGTAAAGACTGAAGATTTGATCCCTCCCGAGTTCATGCCATTTCCCGAGAAGTGGGATGCATCTGGTAAGTGTAGCCTTTCCTTAAGTGTCAAGTCCCTTTGTTTCCTTTCACATCATCAGTATTTGTGGCCGTGTAGTTATTGCTCGGGTTCCTAATGCAGTCCCCGACTCAATGAGTGAACCGAATGCATCTGCAAGCAGATATCATTTTTTGAGCTCTCGTGGTGCAAGCTTTCGAAGGGCCGATGGGAGGCTCGTTCTCACGGTAAGGCTTTTTTCAAAATAGTTCTATTACGCCCCCAACTTACGTAATGCTGACCTTTTCTTTTTTCTTTGCAGGTTTGCCTAAGACCACCGGACTTAGGCCGCTGGAAGGGGATGAGTGTGCGCTCTTGCCCATTGATTCCTCCATTACGGGACAGCCCCGGGCTGCCGGGGGGGAGATAAAGAAGAGTAAAAGAGGAATGGTAAATGCTACAGGATCCTCAAGCTTTGGAGCCATCGAGTGCACAATTTCACTAACTTGATGAGTTATTTTGATGGTCTCGCAATCTATACATCTCTTTTTAGTAACCAAGTCTTTCATAAACTTGGCGTATCTCGGCATTTGCTCAAGTGCTTCCATCAAGGGTACATTAATTGACAAGATTTTCATCATCTCAATAAACTTATTAAATTTATTTTAAATTTTTTATTTTGCAAGTCTTTGAGAATAAGGCGGAGGAGGCCTTGGAAAAGGAGCCTTGGCTTTTGGCACTACCCTTTTTGGTATGTCTGTCACGTGTTCCCTAGAAGGGTTCACGTCATTTTGAGTCTCCTCCTCGTTGTCATGAATATCGATCCTCGCCTCCTCATTCAAATTCTCTTCACTCACCTGCTCATCAACTATTGGATCATCATCATTTTTAACCACAACATCTTCATTCACAATTTTCTTTTGATTATGGGTACTTGTTTCACCACCTCTACCGCTCCTAGTGGTCACCGCTATGGCATGGCGGGTATTGTTCACGCCTTTCGGGTTTACAACCGTGTCACTTGGTAGAGCCCCATTAGGGCGAGTGTTCAATGCTTGCGAGATTTGACCCATTTGTACTTCTAGGTTACAGATGGAAGTAGTATGGGAGGCAATTTGAGCATTGGAAGCGGCATTCCTTTCCATCATCTGTTTAAACATATTCTCAATCCTTCCCATCTCATTATTTGAAGAACTCTGCCCTTGAGACTGATACGGATGAGGATTGTTGGGTTGTTGATACATCGGAGGCCTTTGAAAGCCCGACCCCCAGTTGTCTTGATCATTGTTACCCCAACCACCTTGGTTGTTATTACCTCCCCAATTGCTATTGTTGTTTCCTTGATTCCCCCAGTTCTGGTTGTTGTTCCCCCAATTGTTAGAGTTGTTGTTATTTCCATTGTTCCAATTCCCTTGGCCTTGATTGTTCCAATTCTGATTATTCCCTTGCGATCTCCATTGTTGATTCGGAGCATTGCTCCGTTGTCCTTGATAGTTGTTTGCATACAAAACTTCCTCGCTTTGGTCATCATACAAATCATCTTGGTTGTAGCCACTTCCACTCTGTTCATATTTATCTTGATTACCTTGCACTTGCTGACCCTGTTGTCTCCTCTTGTTGACCATTAGATTGACCCCTTCTATTGCATTTACTTTTTTTGGTCATTGAATCTGCTGCAACTGTGCTTTGGCTAACTGGTTCATGGTTGTTGTCAACTCAGCTATGGCTTGTCCATGGTCTTGTAGTTCCTATGAAGATTGATTACATTCGGGTCACCTTGGGGAGAATTTTCCCGACTCTGCCAAGCTGAAGAAGTGTCAGTCATTTCATCAAGTATGTCACAAGTCTCATCATAAGACAACTTCATAAAATTTTCCCCTGCTAACTCGTTCACTACACATTGATTGGTCGTGTTTATACCTCGATAGAATGTATGTTGGATCATTGCTTCAGTCATGTCATTATTGGGGCATTCCTTGACCATAGTTCTATATCTCTCCTAGATTTCATGAAGGGGTTCATTGGGTTCCTGTTTGAAGGCTAATATCTCATCCCTTAATGCTGACATATGACCCGGTGAGAAAAAATTGGATATAAACTTATCCGCCAACTCATACCACGTAGTGATGGAATGGTTGGGGAGCCTTTCGAGTCAGTCCAAAGCTTTTCCTCTAAGTGAAAAAGGGAATTATCTCAGTCTCAATGCATCCTCCGACACATTTGTCTGTTTGCTTCCCCAACAGGTATCTACAAATCCCTTTATATATTTATAAGCATTCTGATGGGGAGAACCTGTGAAGAACCCCCGCTGCTCCAATAAGGTTAACATAACATTTGTAATTTGGAAATTGCCCGCCCGGATTCGGGGTGGGACAATCGCATTGGCGTAACCTTCATTTGGAAGCACCCGATGAGCTGCCCGTGGAGGAGGTGGGGGAGGGTCTTGAATATTGTCATTGGCTTGGGCGCCTCTTCTTTGAGCTTGAGGTACTAGATGCAACTCATCATCACCATTATCTTCTACCTCCTCCCCCGGGAGAACATTGCCGAGAGGATCAATCATATTGTACCTAAAGCGTTTAACACACAAAAGTTAGTAAAATAGAAGTAAAGAAAGACAATCCACACAACTAGTTAGATAGATAGCCAACACTGTTTAACTCTCCGGCAACGGTGCCAAAAAGTGATCGGTTCCAACCCTGCACCACTATATAATGGCGAGGAGTGGTCGATGCAGTTTTACTCGATATGTCGGGATCGATATCCACAGGGAGTTAATATTGGTTGGGAGTTGGGTTTCTACCTAATCTAGCTATGTGTGTTGTCTTTAATTGCACTTCTAACCATGCTTGGGATTGTTTCTATTCTAATGTTAATGTTATTTATTGCTGAAAGTAATCTAAGTACAATGTTTTTGTAAGAGTTTTTCAAATGATAAAAAGCACTAGGGAAGTGACTTACACCTAGGCGAGTATCTAATGGGATCTAGAAATTAGGACTAGCTTGTTATATTTGGGGTCGTGATATAACCTTCACAAATAATTACTCACTCTATACCTCTCGGTAGTTTGAGTGACTATGCCCAAATTGGCTTTCTCAAGCCTAACTGGGTGTTCAAACAGTGTAAGTGAAATTTGCTCAAGTCGGGTATTACTCTCTCTAGGTTTAACCCTTTAATTGGGGCTATCAATCTCTTGAATTCACCCCAATTCCTTGTTAGCCTATTTTACCTAGACTTGGTTCCTCTTTCTCAAGAAAAGCCCTAGTAAAAAAGGCACGAATCAGTGTTTGCAACCACCAATTCAAACATTAGAGCATGAAACAAGCTAAATATCACTAACCCATAAACAAATAAGCCCTAAAATTGAAGACCCATTAAATACCCTCACTAGGGTTGGGTCAAATCCCAGCTAATGGGTCTAGCTACTCATAATTAAGGTAGAAATCAAAGATGGAGATGAAATATAAGCCATAAAAGTTAATTACAAGATTAAAATCTAAAGATATAAACTAGAGCTACTCTAAAATTACTCAAAGTGGTAAAGTACTACTGTTCACGAGCTCCCTAATACAAAAGTTGACCTAAAAATGTGAAAAAGATCTATTTATACACAGCTGAAATTACTAGCAAAAATGCCCCTAAGGAGGTCCCGCTAACAGTGTAAAACTGGGCGCGTCCGTGTTTAGTCATCTGCGGCCGCACAATAACGAGCGTGGTCTGTGTTTTTCTTCACTTGGATCTGGGTTGGAGTTTGTTACGCGGACCGCGTAAATAAAATCGCGTCCGCTTTTTCTTCTATCGCGGCCGCGTAAAATGTTCGTGGATCACGATCCTCATTTTAGTTTTGTTGCAAACTCTCTGAACTGCCTATCTCGCTCCCAGCGGACTTTTCATCGCCTCAGCGTCAGGTTGCTTTGCGGCCGCGTAATGTAGACGCGGACCACGTTCTTTGCTTGACCCAGGATGGAAAGGTCTCTGATTCTCTATCTCCGCTCTCAACGCAATTCAAGTCGCGGTCGCATAAGATATTCCGCGACCGCGTAATTCCATAGCGGTCAGCGGTCTATTTTGAGCCCAATTCAACCTATCTGAACTCCAATCTCGCGGCAGTGTATCTGTGGCCGCCTCAGCGGATGTACTTACGCGGACGCATAATTTTGTTGTTGTAATCACTTAGTTCATTCTTTTGGGCTTGTGCAAGTTTAACTTCTTTTAGAGTTTATTTTGGCGTATTTGCCTCCTTTTAACCAAAACCTGAAAGTAATCACCTTAAGTTAGTTTTCGGTAACACCTTAACGCATTTTGACCCAAAACCTACGCAAAAGAGATCAAATAGTAGGCTAAAATCCCTAGTTATCAGACATTCGAGTTTACTCTCGTAGCCAGGAGGAGCATGCTCAGCATTTGAGGATTGTATTACAAAGATTGAGGGAGGAGAAGCTTTATGGAAAGTTCTCCAAGTGTGAGTTTTGGCTCATTTCAGTAGCGTTCTTGGGGCACGTGGTGTCAAGTGAGGGTATTTAGGTGGATCCGAAGAAGATAGAGGCGGTGCGGAGTTATCCTAGATCGTCCTCAACCACGGAGATTCGGAGCTTTCTGGGTTTGGCGGGCTATTACCGTCGCTTTATGGAGGGATTTCCATCTATTGCATCGCCCTTGACAAAATTAACCCAAAGGGTGCTCCATTGAGGTGGTCGGATGAGTGCGAGAAGAGCTTTCAGAAGCTCAAGACTGCTTCGACCACAGCTCTAGTGTTAGTTCTGCCATCAGCTTCAGGTCTTACACCGTGTAATGTGATGCCTCGAGGATAGGTATTGGATGTGTTCTGATGTAGGAGGGTAGGGTGATTGCCTGTGCGTCGCGCCAGTTGAAGACTCATGAGAAGAACTATCATGTCTGTGATCTTGAGTTAGCAGCCATTGTTCACGCCTTGAAGATCTGGCGGCAATATTTGTATGGGGTTCACTGTGAGATATTACTTATCACCGGAGTTTGCAGCATCTGCTTAGGCAGAAGGATCTTAATTTGCGTCAGCGGAGATGGTTGGAGCTTCTTAAATACTATGATATCACTATTTTGTACCATCTGGGGAAGGCCAATGTCGTGGTCGATGCTTTGAGTCGTCGGGCGGAGAGATTGGGGAGTTTAGCATATCTCCTAGCAAGACTCTTGACATTGGATGTTCAGGCCTTAGCTAGTCAGCTTGTCAGGTTGGATATTTCGGATTCGAGTCGGGTATTGGCTTGTATGGTCTCCAGGTCTTCTCTTTATGACTGTATCAGGGAGCGTCAGTATGATGATCCCCACCAGCTCGTTCTTCAGGACAGAGTTCAACGAGGTAATGCTAGGGATGTGACTATTGTTGATGATGGCGTGATGAGGATGCAGGGCCGGATTTGTGTGCCTAATGTAGATGGGCTCCGGGAGTTGATTCTTGAGGAGGCCCACAACTCACGGTATTTCATCCATCCGGGTGCCGCGAAGATGTATCAGGATTTGAGACAGCATTATTGGTGGAGGCGGATGAAGAAGGATATAGTTGGGTTTGTGGCTCGGTGTCTCAACTGTCAGCACGTTAAGTATGAGCATCAGAGACCGGGTGGCTTGCTTCAGAGGTTAGAGATCCCAGAGTGGAAGTGGGAGTGGATCACCATAGATTTTGTAGTTGGGCTCCTACGAACTTCGAGGAGGTTCGATGCTATTTGGGTGATAATGGATCGGCTGACCAAGTTCGCGCACTTTATTCCAGTTAGTACTACTTACTCTTCATAGCGGTTGGCTGAGATTTACATCCGAGAGATTATTCGCCTGCATGGTGTCCCATTTTCCATCATTTCAAATAGAGGTACTCAATTTACATTGCAGTATTGAGGGTCGTGTAGCGAGAGTTGGGTACTCAGGTTGAGTTGAGCACAACGTTTCACCCTCAGACGTACGGGCAGTCTGAGCGCACTATTCAGATATTGGAGGACATGCTACGCGTTTGTGTCATTGATTTTGGGGGTTCATGGGACCAATTTTGGCTGCCTGCGGAGTTTGCATATAACAAAAGTTATCAGTCAAGCATTCAGATGGCTCCGTACGAGACATTATATGGGAGGAGGTGTAGATCTCCGGTAGGGCGATTTGAGACGGGTGATGCTAGGCTCTTGGGTACAGACTTATAGCCCGTTTGTCCAAGCTTCTAAAATTAGCTTATTTTGAGAAGTGCTTTTCTCAAAAGTACTTTTAAAAAAAGTGCTTTTGGTGAGAATTAGTTTGTATTTGGCTAATTAATTTGAAAAGCACTTTTAAGCAGTAATTAGTGTTTGGCCAAGCTTTTGAAAAATGCTTCTAAGTGTATTTTTCTCAAAAGTTCTTCTCAGAAAAGTGCTTTTGGAGAGAAGCTACTTTTTTCTGCTTCTCCAAAACTACTTCTGCTTCTCCTCAAAAGCATTTTTTTCCTTCCAAAAGCTTGGCCAAACACCTCAATTTTTGGTCAAAAGTGCTTTTGGCCAAAAAAAGCACTTTTGGCCCAAAAAGAAGCTTGGCCAAACAGGCTATTAGTCAAGGATGCATTAGACAAGGTGAAATTGATTCAGGAGCAGCCTCGCACGGCGCAGTCTAGGCAGAAGAGCTAAGTGGATAGGAAGGTCCGTGGTGTGTCTTTCATGGTCGGGAGAAGGTTTTGCTGAAGGTATCACCCATGAAGGGTGTTATGAGGTTTGGGAAGAGGGGAAAGTTGAGCCCCCGGTTCATTGGGCCTTTAGAGGTGCTTCAGAGGATAGGGGAGGTGGCTTATAAGCTTGCCTTGCCACCCATCTTGTCGAGTGTGCACCCAGTGTTTCACGTTTCCATGCTCCGAAAGTATGTCGGAGATCCGTCCCATGTTTTGGATTTCAGCACGATTCAGTTGGAGGGTGATATGACTTATGATGTGGAGTCGGTGTCCATCTTGTATTGACAGGTTCGGAAGTTATGGTCAAAGGATATAGCTTCAGTGAAAGTGCAGTGTAGAGGTCAGCCTGTGGAGGAGGCCACCTGGGAGACCGAACGGGAGATACGGAGCAAATATCCACACCTATTTGAGACTCCAGGTATGTTTCTAGACCCGTTCGAGGACGAACATTTTTTTAAGAGGGGGAGGATGTAACGACCCGGCCGGTCTTTTCGAGAGTTATAACCCTGTTTCCCCCATTTCTTCTTCTTTTGTGATTTACAGCTGTATTTTATCGGGTCGGGTCCGGAGTGGTTTCAGAGTGAATTGAGACACTTAGTCTCTAAATTAGAAGCTTAAGTTGGAAAAGTCAACCGGATGTTGACTTGTGTGTAAACGACTTCGGATCTGGATTTTAATGGTTCTGTTAGCTCTGTAAGGTGATTTTGGACTTAGGAGCGCATCTGGAATGTGATTTGGAGGTCTGTAGTAGAATTGGGCTTGAATTGGCAAAAGTTGGAAATTTGGCAATTTTGGACGGCGGTGGAAATTTTAATATCGGGGTCGGAATGGATTTTTGGAAGTTGGAGTAGGTTTGTGGTGTCATATTTGACGTGTGTGTAAAATTTGAGGTCAATCTGGATGTGGTTTGCTAGGTTTCGGTGTCGTTTGCAGAATTCGGAAGTTTAGAAGTTCATTAGGCTTGAATCCGTAGTTGATTCATTTTTTTGATGTCGTTGGAGGTGATTTGAAGATTCGACTAAGTTCGTATGATGTTATGGTACGTGTTGGTATGTTTGGTTGAGGTCCCGAGGGCCTCAGGGTGATTTCAGGTGGTTAACGGAGCAATTTTGGCCTTTGACTGATAGCTGATGCTTGCTGGTGTAATTTTCTGGTTTCCTTACATGCGATCGGGTGTGTAGGTCCGCGATCGCGTAGGCTTATGTGGGGTAGAGGTGATTTTTGTTCTTCGCGATTGCAGTGTATGGGACGTGATCGTGTAAGTGTATTAAGTTATGCATCGCGATCGCGTGGCTAAGGCCCACGTTCGCGTAGAAGTATTTGAGTAGAAGAGAGGGGTAGGAAATTTCTCTATGCGATCGCGTGGGACTGGACGTATTCGCATAGGTTTGAGAGGAAGTGATCTCTGATCGTGTAAGAGTTTCCGTGTTCGTGTAGTGTAAAAGTGTGGGCAGCCTTCTTTGTGCTTCGCAATCGCGAGGCCATTTCCGCGATTGCGATGAAGGATATCTGGGCAGCAGTGTTATATTTCAAAATCGAAGGTTTGAACCCATTATTCATATTTTGAGCTAGAGAGCACGGAATTGGGAGATTTTTGAAGGGATTTTCGTGGTATTGATCGGGATAAGTGATTTCTACTTGGTTTCGGTTAAATTTCATGATTACATCTTTGATTTTATCATCTAGATGGTGAATTGGGGTGAGAAATTGGGGAAAAAGAGGAAGAACCCTTGAATGAGATTTTCGAGGTTTTGAATGGGTTTCCGCTATTGGATTTAAGTAAATTTGTGTGTATGGTTAGACTCGTGAGTGAATAGGCTTTCGGATTTTGTGACTTTTGTCGGATTTCGAGACGTGGGCCCGGGGGCTAGGTTTGGGCCAATTTCAGATTTTTGGCTATAAGTTGGAGTTTTTACTTGTGGAATTTGTCCTTTAGCTCATATTGATCATATTGTATTGCTTGTGGCTAGATTCGGGGCATTTGGAGGCCGGTTCGAGAGGAAAGGGCATTCCGGAGCAGGATTTCTACGTGGTTGAGGTAAGTAACAATTTTAAATCTGGTCTTGAGGGTATAACCGGAGTTTAGTATAATGTAACTGTTTGGAGGTGGCACCCATGCTAGGTGACGGACGTGTGGGTGTACGCCATGAGGGATTGAGACTTGGTCCGTCCCGTGAGACTGTGAAGTCTAATAGCCTTTATTTGTATTTATATGCATTTCTGCCCGCTAGAACTTGAATGTCTTTCATGTTAGAAATCATTTTTAGGCTATGAACCAGCTCATGGTAGTTATACACAGTCATAGTGATTCCTGTACATGCTTACCTCACTCTCTGTTATCTCCCTGCTGATACACTGTAATACTTTGATTTGGGTTGTTTTCCCTTTCTTTATTGAGAGTTGTGAGACTAGAGAGGTACATGACTGAGTGAGGTCGAGGTCCTGTTTTGAGGTATTGTACCTTAGCACGTGAGTTATCCGTGCGGATTCTAATGAGATATGGAAGCACTTGAGTTGTCTGTGCGGGTCTTGATATGATATTATAGCACGTGAGTTGTCAGTGTAACACGTGAGTTGTCTGTGCAGATTATAGCGCTTGGGCTGTAGGAGCCCCTCCGTAGTCTGAACACCCCCAGTGAGCGCATGTACCTATTGAGCGTGTTCATTGAGGGCTGAGAGTCGAGTGTCGAGTTATTGAGGGTTGAATAACAGTACCTGTGAGGTTTCATCTGTTTCACTTTGTTGCTGCAATTAGCTGATATTTGTTTTGCTGGAATTAGTAATTATGCAACTGATTTTACTCATGTTTTCCCTTAACTGTGAAAATTATCAACTAAATTGTTCTGTATTGCTCGTCATTACTTCTCAATTACTTATTTCTTTCTGTTACTTGCTGAGCCGGTTGTACTCACACTACACCCTGCACTTCATGTGCAGATCCAGGTGTGTCTGAGCACGGACCCTGTTGAGTCCAGGTCTGTTTGAGTTTCGGAGACTGCAAGGTAGATTCCACCGTCCGCAGGACCTTGTTACTCCTTCTACATTTCTTTCCGTTTTGTACTGATATTTAGCCATTGGTTTATTAGTTTTAATACTTAGACGCTCATGACTTAGTGATAACCCGATGTTTGGAGCTCGTTTTCTGCACTTTGTTTCTAATTTGAGTTTAACTTTGATTTTATGAAAAAATCCTAATATGGAAAGCATTAATTTTATATTTAATTTGGAAGTATTTCTGGGAAGGTCGGCTTGCCTAATACCATCGATAGGGGCCATCACGACATGTTAGGTTTTGGGTCGTTACATGCGCCTTCGGAGACTGGCAGGCCGAGTTCGAGCCCAAGACTGGTGAAGTAGTTTCCTACTCCGAGTGTAAACCCTGGCCGCAAGAGGACAGTCATTCTTATAGTCCCAAAGACTGCTCAAGTCTTATCTGCTCTAGTAGGTATATTCAGCTACCTCTGATGCCTGATGACCGAGGTGGACCAGGCAAAGATGAACGAGGTGGGTGCGTCGAGTCTCTTCACTGAGGCGCAGCAGGCGCTGAACTGGGTAAGGCGTCAACACTCCCTCATGAATTCGAGGTTTCAATATATCATATTGTTTTTGTTAATTTGCAGGCCTTGGTGCTTCACCACGTGAGATTCCTCCACTATGACTTCGAAACCAACCAGCTCAAGTTCAAGCTCAAGGAGCAGGTTCGGAAGAAGGACATGTACAGTCTTCTAAGTGAGCAACAGGACGAGGCCGTCAAGGATCTTCAGGCCGAGCTGGAAAGGGCCCATAAGGAAACTTCGACCTTGAAGCGGGAATATGCCGACATGTTCGACAAGGTAAAGGTCTTTACAGTTAAAAACGAGGAGCTAGTCATGGTGGCTAACAACATAACCTCGCAGGTCCAACAGAAGATCGGCCTGATCGACCAACTCCGAGTCGAGATGAACGAGGTCCAAGCCATGGCCGACGAGTGGAAAAGCAAAATGGACATGCTGGCGTCGGAGAAGGAAACCACAAAGGCGAAGTTGGCATCCTTTGATAACTAACTGGGGGTGGCGAAGGACAAATCTGACAAGTGGTCTCAGCTGAATGACGATCTCCGAGCACAGCTGAGCTCAACTGTCATGAACGGGACGGCCTCAGAAGAGAATGTGAGGCGATGAAATCCAAGTTGGATATAACCTCCATCGATGCCAAAAAAATGGTGTCCCAATACAAGGACGATGTAGAGGCAGTCGAGGTTCCCCTAAAGACAAAGGTCGAATATATGAAGTGGCTATCCCGAAGAGATACACTCGAAGAGATCCACGCTCGAGGTTTTGACCTGTCGGCTGAGATCGAGGAGGCCAAAATGTCCGAGGCCGAGGCGAAGAATCTTTACAAGTCTGAAGGTGCCAAAATCTCTGAGGGTTTGAAGGATCTGAGGGTTCGGAGGGCTCGGAAGGATCCGAAGGCTTCGACGGCTCTAGCGACGAGTCGAGCCCTGGTGAAGACTAGGCGTAGATGCCTTAGTACATTTTAAGTTTTTGTCTCATGTACATCTTTTTATGTTTAATTTGAGGTCATTTTTATTGGGACTTTGTAAATATACTACGGAATATATATATATATATATATGAAATTTTACCTTTCTGGCAATATCGTACCTTTAATTTTCCAGCATTGTTTCATAATTTCTATTCATGTAATGCTTCTAATGCCTTAGCATAGAATCGAATGTAGTTATAGGGCGTTCGTTTTTCATAGGTCCGATCAGAGCCTGACCTCGATACAAATTTATTTGCTCGAGGATTTTAAAACTCGATGTGACCGAAGGTTTTTTCAAGATGCTTAAGCGATTTTAGATGTTGTTTTTGCCGAGGGTAACCTCTTAGTAGGTATCGAGTTCTTATAAAGGCCTTACTTTCTGATTACGAGCTTCAAACATCTCTGAGTCATGGTGGTCGTAGCCTTTCGTATTTGGGCACCGTCTCATAGGTTTGGTGCCTCCGGGATTTGGTAACCGGGTTTCTGAACTTTCTTCGGACGATAGTCCCCCAATAGGGGTAGCCCTTGGGCTTGATAGTCCCCGAGTAGGGGTAGCCCGTGGGCTCTTAGTATCCTGAACTTAAGAGGCAAGAAAATGCGTAAATATTAAGGAAAAACTTTCTTTCATTTCTTATTTTGTAAAGTACATGATCGAAAGCGCATAAAAACTTGTATGTTGGCTTGATTAGACTATGTGAGCATGGTTCACACGACTGTTTGGCTCTTACAGTGAATCCTAAACATCGAGCCTTAGCTTCTAGTATACAAAGTTTTTCTTTTTTCCTTGCTAACAAACCTTGATCCTTAGTCTGAGGGTAATAGCCCCCAGTATTCGAGGCCGGGCTTGAAAGGACTCGGATACTGTTGACATGGAGTGAACGATTAATGACTCCGATCTGAGACCGGCCTTCAAATATAAGTTAGCACATTTACTGTTGCCTCGTTAAAAACCTTGCCAAAAAATCCATTTTGGGACAAAATCGGTTCACGGGAAAAAGAGTGCAAAATGCGTGCTTTCATACCTAATAACTACATCCATTCTTGGTTGTTGCCTGTAAGTGTTAGTCCGATCCATAACATGATTAAAGAGTAGATGAGATGTACCTTAGCATTAGTACCGTTTCAAGTGTGTCACGTTCTAATTGTTCGGTGGTTTCACATTGTTTCCCGCTTCAAGTTTGTATGACCCTTTGTCGGTAGTTCCGATGACTCGATACAGTCCTTCCCTTGTTCAGGTTCCGTGTGTGTAATAATACTTTCCTAAAAACCAAGTCCCCAATCTTGAAATGTCTAAAGTTGGCTCTTCGGTTGTAGTATCTTTCTATCTACTGCTTTTTGGGCGGCCAATCGAACTAAAGTTGCCTCACGCCTTTCATCCAATATTTCTAGGCTTGTGGCCATGGCCTTTCCATTTGACTCTTAGTTCGCATATTGGAATCTGAGGCTCGGCTCTCCCGCCTTGACTGGTATCAAGGCTTCGGGCACGTAGACCAACAAAAATGGAGTGGCCCCGATAGTAGACTACGAAGTTGTATGATATGCCCATAGGACTTCGGGCAAGATTTCCTTCCATTTCTCTTTGGCATCGGTCAACCTCTTTTTTAGGTTTTGAAGTATGATCATGTTTGTTGGCTCCGCCTGTCTATTCCCACTAGGGTGGTAAGGTGTTGATAGAATCTTTTAATCTTGTGATCTTCGAAAATTTTGTTTACCTTTTTGCAGTGAATTGCTTCCCATTATCGCACATGACTTCGACCGGTATCCCAAATCAACATATTACGTGGTCCCAGATGAAGTAATGAATTCTTTCTCCCAGTCCTTTTCGAATGCTTGAGCCTCAACCCATTTGGAAAAATAGTCAGTCATAATATGAATTGAGCTTTATCGGGTGCCCATGGCAGGGGATCGACTATGTCCATCCCCCATTTCATAAACGGCCACGGGGACATGATTGAGTGTAGTAGCTCTCTCGGTTGATGGATCATCGGTACGTGTCTCTAGAGCCGTCATATTTCGTACGAAGTCCTTCGTATCCTTCTCTATTTCAGTCCAATAATAGTTGGTCCTGATTAATTTCCGAACCAAAGATTCTGCCCCCAGAGCATCAGTCTCGTCGTTTTGATCCCGGAGCACGTGTTGTATGGTCCATTCCTTGAATTGATGCAGTGTTACCTGTAACTTGTCTAAATACCTTTGCATTCATTCCTATTTCACTTCGAACGTCTCATTGACTTGATTTACCACGAGGAGGGAATCGCACTTAACTTCGACCACCTCGGCCCCAAGGCTTTCAGACAATTTGAGACCTACAATCTTGGCCTCATACTCGGCCTCATTGTTAGTCAATTTCACAATTATAATAGACTGCCTAAATACATTCCCTGTAGGAGGCTTCAACACGATGCTGAGCCCTGACCCCTTTGCGTTCGAGGCACCGTCCGTAAAAAGGGTCCAAATTCCCAAGGTAGTCCCCGAGGCTAATAATAAATCTCTTTCGACTTCGGGAACTAACGCCAGCGTAAAGTTGGCCACTTAGTCTGCCAAAATTTGATACTTTATGCCGGTTTGGGGTCAATACTCGATATCGTACACGCTGATTTCGACGGCCCATTTGGCCAACCATCCTAGGAGCTCGGTCTTGTGCATGATGTTCCTCAGTGGGTAAGAGGTTACGACACATATGGGGTGATATTGAAAGTACAATAACTTTCTGGAGGCGCTTAGCAAAGCAAGCGCCAAATTTTTAGGTGAGGATACCTTGTTTCGGCCTCGCCTAGAGTTCTATTGACATAGTAAATAGGAAGTTCTGTACCTTCCTCTTCCCGGAATAAGACTCCACTTACTACCACCTCAGAAATCGCCAAGTAAAGGTACAATTGTTCATCCGCCTTCCGAGTGTGGAGCGGGGGGGACTCGAGAGGTACCATTTGAGTTCTTCCAAAACTTGTTGGCATTCCGAGGTCCAGTAAAAGTTATTATTTTTCTTCAACAGTAAGAAGAACTAATGGCTTTTGTCCGAGGACCTCGATATGAATTGGCCCAAGGCGGCTACACGCCCGGTCATCCTCTGAACGGCCTTGACATTGTCCACCACGGTGATGTCTTCTATGGATTTAATTTTGTCGGGATTGATCTCGATCCCTCGATTGGATACCATGAACCCAAGGAATCTTCCGGATCCGACCCCGAATGCGCACTTTTCAGTGTTCATCTTCATATTGTATCTCTTCAATATGTCTAAGGTTTCCTGCAAATGTCTAAAATGGTCTTCTGCTCGCAGGGACTTGACTAACATGTCGTCAATATAAACTTCCATTGATTTTCCTTTATGTTCTTCGAACATCTGGTTTACTAGTAGTTGATAGGTGGCATCGGTGCTCTTTACTCTGAATGGCATTACGTTATAACAATAGGTGCCAAAATTAGTGATAAATGAGGTTTTTTCATAATTGCCTGAGTCCATATGAATTTGATTGTACCCAGAATAGGCATCAAAAAAGTTGAGTATCTCGTGCCCAGAAATCGCGTCGATCATCCGATCGATGTTAGGCAAAGGAAAAAAATCCTTAGGGCATGCCTTATTCAAATATTTATAATCCACACACATTTTTAGTTTATTTCCTTTCTTAGGTACTACCACTATGTTAGCTAACCAATCAGGGTACTTAACTTCCTGTATGGATCCTATTTTAAGGAGTTTAGATACCTCGTCCTTGATGAATGTGTGCTTGACCTCGGACTACGGTCTCCTTTTCTAGTTAACCGGGTCGAACTTCAGGCCAAACTCAGCTTATGAGTGGTTACCTCTAGAGGGATCCCTGTCATGTCAAGATGGTACCACGTGAAACAATCTATGTTAGCTATAAGAAATTCAATGAGTTTCTTCCTTAGCTCAGGAGTTAACCCCGTGCCCAGGTATACCTTCTAATTAGCTAAGTGTTTGATCAATATTACTTGCTCCCGCTCCTCGACCGGTGATTTGGTAGCATTGGAAACATCGGGAGAAGTGAACGACCTTGGAACTCCGTAATCATTCTCCCCGCCTACTCCTCGCTCTTATGGTTCAGTCGGGGCTGGTATCGGTGTTTGCTATTTAATTTGTTCCTTCCTAGCCGGCTCCTTATTCTTTAACGTCGAGACCATTGGCACTGGGATCACCTCGACGACTGGGAAGATTTCTTTTGTGTTCGGCTTCTCTCCGTAGACCATCTTGATTCCTCCCAACGTAGGGAACTTCAGTGCTTGGTGTAATGTTGAGGGTACCGCCCTCATGTTGTGAATCCATGGCCTTCCAAATAAGGCATTATACCTCATGTCCCTTTCGATCACGTAGAATTTTGTATCTTGAATCGTCCCGGCGGTATTCACTAGCATGGTTATTTCTCCTTTAGTAGTTTCTCATTCCGTGTTAAATCTATTCAACACCGGATCGCCGGCACTATTTGATCTTGTAACCCAAATTGCTCTACGACCCTCGATCTGATGATGTTGGCCGAGCTTCATGGATAAATCAACACATGTTTAACTCGAGATTTGTTGATAAGTACGGATATAACCAGTGCATCATTATGAGGTTGTACGATGCCCTCGACATCCTCGTCGGTGAACGAAATGGCTCCCTCCGGGATGTATTCTCGGGTGCATTTTTCCCTCGTGATGGATACTTTAGTGCGCTTTATCATTGGCCCCTGAGGGACATCGAACCCTCCAATAATCATATTGATAACTTGTTGAGGTTCTTCTTGGTCGGTCCGTTTATTGAAGTCCCTGTTCCTGAAGTGGTTTTTGGGTTGATCACTCAGAAACTCTCGGAGGTGCCCGTTATTGAACAACCAGGAAACTTCTTCTCTCAATTGAACATACTAGCTCGAAATTATTGCTCTAAACTCCTATAAATAAAAAATAAAAATAAAAATAAAATATATATATATATATATATATA